>BQNB010067084.1:23724-34326 GCA_026074375.1 Tanacetum coccineum | reverse complement strand
TAGTTAGTAGTTAGTTAGATAGTAGCCCCAAGGTATAGAATTGGGGCAAGGTGGAAACGTATGGAATAAAAACCTTGTTTGATAATATATTGTTCTTTATATTCCACTGCATATTTATATTATCTGTAAAACATATCCTAGATGAGTCTATAACGATCTCCACAATTGGTATCAGAGCCTCGTGGCTCTTGATCTAGGATCTACAAGGTATGTTTGATGTCGAGTTTATGAAGAAAAGAAGGTTCAAGTTTTCTGTTTTGGGTACTAGTCACATTCGGCAACATTAGGGATTGTCAAACCCTAATTATAATCAAAACAGAAAGCATATTTTTGTGTATAAACGACATCAAGGGAATGGCAACAAGTGTTTCTTGGTTCGATATCAATGTTGTGTTATAGTAAACACGATTCTTCGTTTAAGGAGAATGCTAATTTGTAACGGATTCGTGACAGCTTTGTGACACTAAAAAGCGTCATCTGGATACTTAAAAAAATGTATCCTTAAACAGTGGTTACAAGTTAGTACTTCTCGCGTTGATGTTTCTACTGCCAAGAATACACGAAGTTTGTTGGCTTTCGTTTGACACAACAAACAGTCGATGCTATGAACAAGAGAAGAAGCAGCAAGTATCAACATGATTGAAGGTACAAAGAAGCAGCAAACATATAAGCTGATAATTGAAAGTATAGATGTTAATGCTGCTCGTTATGTTTTAGTGCTGCTAATGGCAGTTAATACTGCCAGCCTTATCTTTGAAGGTTAGTGCTGCTGCTTATGATTATTAGTGCTGCTTATGTAAGTTAATGCTGCCAGTTTATACTTAGTGCTGCTAGAATGATTAATGCTGCTAGTATATTTTTAATGCTGCCAGTATTAAGTTTTTGCTGCTAGGGTAAATGTTAGCAGTTACTACTATTGAACTTAAACCAAGGTTAGTGCTGCTCATATACTTAATACTGTCATAGAAGGAGTTACTACTATTGGTTACTACTGCTTGGTTTAAGGGGAAGCTAGTGTATTTGGATTCAGATTCACTTAAAATTTATAAAGGCTAGTTTTGGAATTTATTAGATTAATTGGTTACGAAGAAGATTGTTTATCACTTATTTGAAGTTAAAGTGGAATTACTTGGGTACGTGTTTTATCATATCTTAAACGGCTTACAACATTTAAAGATAACTTGTTCGTACTTACAATGTTGTGACGAAGACTTGTCAAAATCTAGCAAAGGTGTGTAATTTTTCTTATGGTGCTCAAAGATCACATTTGCTATCAATTTGGTTATGTGTCTCATAAAAGATGAGGATTTTTGTCAAGAGATTGCAGTCTACTTATATTTCACAGATTTATTTATAAGTTTGACGTCACGTGGATAGTACAAGATATAAGACACAAGTTTGGGTTATTCTACTTCTACATCAAGTTCGTTATACTTAGTTTTCTTCATCAGTGATCATTACATAGAGCCTACAGAATTTGAAGATTCAAGAGATGGTTAACATATTTTTCAGGGGAAGCTTATTGTTAACATGTTTAACCATCTACATGCACCACTTGAGGGGAAGTGTTTTGTTACTATTGCTGATCTTTATTACTACTGCTAGTTTATATTTCTACTGCTCAGATTCATTTTTCTTATTATGCGTAATGGTGGGCAATTTGAGTATTGGAAGGCTGGATTAGTAGTTGTGGTATATGATTTGTAGCTGTTATGATCCAAGTTGCCTATCTACAAAAGACCCCTATTCGATGATTACAAAAGGGGAAGAAGATTACAGGTTTATTGATTTGCAGCTTATTGTGTATGGTGGCATGTTCAAGGAGATCATAAGTCAAGGGGACGCATTAAAGATTGTTTCACTCATGGAGATAGTTTTGTAATATCAAATAGGGGAAGATTGTTGGGTTTATTGATTTGATTATTACAAAACTACATGTGCTTAAATGAAGACGAATGAAACAACAAGGGACTAATTCATTTACAATGGAATTCTACAAGCTGGTGGAGAACATAAAGATTGTAGAAGATATTGATCAAGATTTAAATGATTTAGTTTCCTTATCTATTTTAGTTAGCTTCCTTTGTAAGTCAAGATCTCTCTATATAAAGAGATCATAGACACATAGTTTTAGTATCCAGAAACGTGTGTGCTTCCAATGAGAGTCTAGACACAGAAAAACGTGTGTAGACTTATTGTAGTTAGATAGTTAGTTTATTAGTTAATAGATAGTGTAGCCTCAAGGATCGATGGTCCCTGTTATAGGTGGTAACCGTATTATCTTGATCAAATAATATTAGGGCTAGGTGTGGAAACGTTTAGTTATAAAACCTTGTTGAATAACTTTGTTCATTATGATATTTCCGCTATGCATATATTCTATGTTCATTGTTATTATCCTAGATAAATGTTCTAAACAAACTAGGCTTACATATCTGTAAAACATATCTAGATGAAACTTAATCAATCTTCACAGCTTCAAACGAGTTTAGGCTCCTTGTATTGATTAAAAGTCAATTGATGTTCATTTGGAAGTGCCATTAGCAACATACTTCTGGCTTTTACATCATTCTTCTTTTGGACCTTCTCTTTAGTAGTAACAGGACCTGGTATTGTTGAACTAGAGGTACCATTTTCATTTGTTGTTGTTCGTGATACAGGATTGAAGGAATTGCCATTTTCTATTAATCTCATAGAGTATAGTCTTGAATTTGAAAGTATTGCTCTATTTTGAGTCTCACATCTCATAGTCACCCTATTTTAGAAGGGGAAACTTTGCAACAACATTGTTTTGGGCAGTTTCTAGATCCATCTCTTTGTGAGAATAAAGAGTTATTCTTGTTTGTTTCTTCTTGATCAAGGTTTCAAAACACAAGCTCTGATACCACTTGTTGATCCCTTTTTAACAAATCCTTGATTAGCTTGTTGAAGCTTTAGTTATCTTAGATAGATCTAAAACAACTATGATAGAAACCTTGAGTAATATATATAAAGATTATGTGGAATCTAATCTTTATACACCAAAAAGAATAATAAAGCAATGTAATAGTAACACAAGATCTTCTCTTTACTCCACCAATATTTGAAATGATTACAAAACAACTATATGTTTTGCCTAATAGCTATGACTTTTCTATGTTGATTGATATATCTCTAACTATGCAGTATGGTTCCTTTTATTACATAAGGGAAAACCCTAATGGGGCTTACAAAACCGCGTTAAAGTGAGCATGATATTATTCCTAATAATCTCTGCATAAACATAAGCAGTACTAACGTCTTAATACTAAACAGTACTAATAAACTAACTTAGCTAGTACTAATGTGATCTTTTTTTCATTTTGTACTGGCAGTACTAACTATAACTAACAATACTAACTATTACAACTAGCAGTACTAACGACTTAGTTTATATTCTTCAATCTTCAGTAGCAGCACAATTATTCAAATAGCAGTACTAAGTCCATCAGCAGTAAACCTTGTAGAAGCTCTTAATTCCCAACATCGAACAACCTCGAGTGATGTCCCAAATCATAAACAAAATCCACAAATCTCTTACAATTATTCAAAATGCCAACAGGCGTAATCAACTTAATCCAAGTCATTCAATATTAAATCCAAACAAGCAAGCTAGACTTCGCATGAAAAATCTCCACAGGGGAAACTTCTAAGTCTGTTATACATATCCATCAACTTATTCTTCTGTTCACTTCACCTGTAAATGATTACTCGAAAAACGCTCAACAAAAAATGTTGGTGAGCTCGTTAGGTTCTTTTGACCTTAAACCAAAAAGTTTTTCGCTTTTGTGCCAATATCTCAAAACAGTAGACAATAGTGCTATATGACAGTGAATATATATGCAAACCAAATAATCAAATCAATCACCATATGTCACTTAGCACCTAATGATGCCTACCAGCTGGAGCACTATATTAGGGCAGGACCTCACACAAACCTGGGTAGGCGTACCCATCCGCTCCAATTAATTCATAAATTCTGGGTAGGCTACCCGTCCGCTCGAATAATCACAACAAATACTGGGTAGGCGTACCCATCCGATCCAAACAATCACGTAAATACTAGGATAGGCGTACCCCTCCAATCCAAACAATCATGCACATATATTATTCACATAGCCGTCATAAGCACATAACTTGTGCCAAAAACAAAACCATATTTCGCACAAATCAATTCAAAACATTTCAAAACACATTTGAGTATCATTTTCCCCAACAGAAAAACAGTAAAAAGTGGGGCTACGAGAACTCACCTCAGCAGTCTTTGCAACCAAATCTTAATCACACAGCCATGCAATGACGCCCGCAATGACTAGTCAGTTAATCACCAATTTAATCATCCATTTTCCAATACAATCTTCACGTTTGATGCATTGAGTGTTAGACGCGTGTACAATTACCCAAAAAACATTTTAGTGGTGTGATTGTTTCATGTACATTATTCCACATCATTATCAATCTCATTCCCCGGTAAAACATACTTATTCTATTTAGAGAAAATAGATAAGTAATATAAGTAAATCATTTATAATTAATAATTATAAATATATCTCGATAAGTCTATGAAAACTAGAAGGGGGGGGTTGAATAGTTTACACGTTTGTTTTGCGTTTTAAAAGTTTACTTTAAAAAATATATAAGATCGAGGTTATATTGTTCAATCAAATACAATATGAACAAAGCAATAAACTATCTAAACATAAAACCGACAATAACAACAATAATAATGTAAAGAGATAAGGAAAGAAACAACCAAACCAAGACACCAAGATTTTATAGTGGTTCGGCTACGAAGCACCTCTTCGCCCTACTCCACTCCCCGAGTATCCGACTCGAGATTTCACTATGTCAACAAGCTTCCTTTAGGCGGAGAAAACCGTTTACACGTCGCTTATGTTATTTTCCGACACTAAGCTAAATGTCGAGTCCTAATCTTAGCTAGAACCAATCTACCACTTCACAAGATACACCCACTCACAAGATCTACACTATCGGATTTACACAATATTCGAATCACACAACTACACAAGATAAATACAATAGAGGTTTGGTACTTAGAGAAAAGATGAGAGATCACCAATTAACACTTCGCTTCTTGACGAATACGAGTGTTCTTCTCATGCACTTGAATGAGAGGGAAGAAATGAGAAGAAGAGATTAGATCACTTGAAACAAGATCTAAGTATGTTAGTGATCAAGAGTTTTAGTTAGAGAAAGAAGGTTTAGAGAGAGAAAAAAAAGACTAAAAAATTCGTGCAAAGAGGGATTGTTTTTCTGCTGGGAATGGGCCAGTATTTATAGGCAGGGAATCCCAACGGCTATCTGGGGGCGGTCCCGACGGTCCCTTATATATAAGGGGGCCGCCAGGCCTATAAGGGGGCCGCCGCCTAGACTTCGCTCCCTTTTTTGTCTTTTTGTGGGGAATGTTGTATCTGGTGTAGAAGCTTCCATTTTGGGGGGAAAATTTAACTTTCAAATTTGAATTTCAAATTTTAAGTTTTTAATAAAACTTTTTATTTTAATTAGAAAATATTTTGTAAATGTATTTTTGAGAAAATACTTTTGTAGAATTAAAAGTGAGGATTAAGAGAAAAATATTTTCTTGACCACTAATCATGCTTAATTATTTTGTTTGTCCATACCTTAAGTGATCACTAATCTTAGAAATGAAATTTTACATTTAATAATTTGTAAACGTTTATTTTTATTGTAAACGTTTTTACATTTTGTTATTATCAAAACGTTGAGAGGTCAAAAAATATAAATAACGTTTTTGAGCATTATTTGTATTAACAATCTCCCCCTTTTTGATGATGACAAAATATAAACTCATTTTAAATAAAATTAAAGATGTCAAATTATTAAATGAGTTATGTTCCATTTCTCCCCCTTTTTGTCGAATTCAAAAAGAATGATCGTCGAGTTTGTTGAAGGAAGAAAGAAATCGACGATATTAAGACTCCCCCTTGATGTGTGCTCCCCCTTGTTCGGGGCACCAAGGGATCGATCTTACGAAAATTGTTTTGCTACAAAACAAAGTTAGAAGTACAAGTGCAAGACAAATATCTTTCAAGGTAACATATTGCATTTAAATTAACAAAAGAAGAGTTTCATTTCACCAACAAGAAACTCATACACTAGCACATCCAAGTAATACATTCAACATAAAATTTAAAAACTAGATCCTAATAAGAGCTAAGACACATTCATACAACATTTGTATGAATCATTATAATAAAAAGTAGATAATCATAGACATAATAAGGCATAGATCTACACTAGTTGATTCTTGAAAGGTAGAAGATGTCGTAATCAAAAGATGAAAGAACAATTATTTAGGAAGATTAATCATGTAGGAATGATTAATTAAAGAGGGAAAAAGAAGGAGTTGGTGAAGCATGAGTTGGAGGAATAGAACGGGTTAGAAGATAGTGAATGAAGTTGATTTGATTTCTCAAAGAGTGGAATTGGTATCTAGAAAACATACAACAATGACAAAAACTTGAATGAAATTCAACTTAAGCATGAGAAGGAGGATGAATTTGTGGTGGTGGTGGTGTATAAATGTAGGCATTGGATGGATTAGGGTGTGAATCAAGAATGTTGGAAATGTTGTGGAGTTGGTTAATCGTTTGATCTCTTAAGGGATTGTAGGATGGTGGTGAAGGAGATTATAAGTAGACTCTTGGAGGAAGAGGAGGTGAGTCATTTTGGGAAGGAGGTGATGATTCTAGAGTGGATGGTTTGCATTTCCATACTTGTCTAACCGACATCCTTGGTTTTCTAGAGAAATTGGAATGGTGGTTTGAGCAAGACATTGATAAAGAAGAAGTGAGATTTGAGGGAGATGAAGATGGTGATGAAGTATGAAAGTTGGGTGATTAAATAATGGAGAAGATTGAATAAAGTGGCAAAGCATGGTTTAGGAAGAGGAGATTGCCAAATATGGTTTAGCTAATCTGGGAAATGACAGCTTGAGGATGTAGGTAGGAGGGTCAAGATACAAAAAAAGAGGTAAATTCAAAATCTTTCTTTCCCTCATGGTGGCGGTCTCATATCACCTGGCGGTCCTAAATATATTGGGGGCCGCCTGATACATAATGGGGCCGTTTTCTAGAGATAAGAAGATTTCCAGTTTTCTCTTTTTCGTAAGTCCAGTGATTTCGGCTTCTATCAATTTTCAAGAATCAACTAGTTCAAGCAATAATATGTAGTTCTATTCTAACATACAAATCATTTAGCAAGTAGTGGCATTTCAACTATAATCATAAAATTATCAAGTCATAGAGCGGTGATAGAATGTAAAAGATTATCCAAGTCAAATGCAAATCAAAATTTGCCACATCTAGTCCTAATAAAAGAGAAATATAATGTATTAAATACGAGAGATAATAATAATAATAATAATAATAGAGTCATATAACACCCCGTGTTTTAGGGTCATTTACGACGTCAATAAATTCACAAGTTATTTTTAGTATAGTACGCGTTTGCTTTTAAATCGTAATCGTTAAGTTAAATCATGTAAGCTAAAAATTATCGTTCAATGTAAACGGGCATCAAACAATTAAATGTTTACATCAAGCAAGTGTTATGTAATTATTTTTAGGATAATTATTAACATTGTTTATTTTATTTTTAGTGGTTACGTTAAGTGAGTACGTTTCTACGCTTCAACAAATACCCACAATTGTACCCAATACTCAAAAGTTTATATAAAACTTCAAGTATTTATCACCTTATCCAAATTCTTCATGAAAGAATTCAAACCAAACCCTACAATGTACAAATTGTACATTGTATTTAATCTATACTTCATGTAACCTTAAATAATGCAAGTATTCATCAAATAAAAGATCAAAGATAGTTTTGTACATTCCCTCACCTTATTTTCGTGTATATGTATGTCTAGGGAGACAAGAAGCACACCAAGAACCTAGCTAAATCAAATGTACATCACCTTGGTCATTATGGTACCAAGACTAACTAGTTTTGACCAAGAAAAAGCCTTAAAACACTCCCCTTGTTTCCTTGTGATTTCCAACGACCAAAACCCCACCTCTTGGCCTTTTATTTGCACCTTGGACTAGTATATGACACTTATAAGTCATGCCTTACAAGAGATAAACACACACATTGCATTTCCTTATCAAAAATCAAATCTTTTCTCTTCCTTTTTGCTTACAAACCCCACGGCTCAAATAAGCCACAACAAACCATCCATGTAATTTTTAACTACAACATTTATAAGCACTTACACATCATATCTAAGCTATACTAAGGTATTTACAAGCCTTGGTTAATCATTTACAAGTGTTGAAGCAAGAAAGAAAAGATTAGGTTTTTCAAACTAATCTAGGGTTTCTAACTTTGCAAGCTTTGGTTTTTAATCTAAACAAGGGTTTAGGTTGTGTTGTTCATCATCATACATCTCATCAAGGTTATCTAAAACCCTTTAAGAATTTACATTTATGATTTTATGAGTATATATGTTCTATTTAGCAAAATCACCATTAGGATGCTTTTAAACATGTAAGATGTATTTTTTTACTTGTGATTATGGATTTGTACACTTTTGTACATGTTATATGGATGATGATATCATGTTAAAATGGATATATGAGTGTTGTACACTCTTGGTTAAGTGTAAAAATGTATATGTACAAAATTAGGGTTTTAAAGATTACTTAATAAGTTACAAGTGAAAGTGGTGTAAATGGCATGTTAATCTTGTTATCTTGGACTCACTTGGACAAATCATGGACTTATGGACATTACTATATGTATGACATATGATATATAAGGTTTTAAAAGACTTGTGGTAATTATAAAGTTGAAAAGTATATATATATAGATTTTAGGACCAAAGAAGAATACATTAAGAAATTGGTGATGAAAATGACTTGTAAAAGATGGATAAACTTGAAAAGTTAAAAACAAGGTTTAAACATGTATTTAAGAAAAACATTAAAACTTTCTGATCTAATTCGACATAAAAACATATTTATTTTATACTTTTATAAAATAGTACGTCTCATGACGATTCCAAAAAAGTAAGAAACTCAAAAAACGGATTAATAACGAAAAACAAGTTATAAAATACTTCTAAAATGTAAAGTTTATTATTTTTCACAGATAACACATATTTTTTAGATTTCCAAAATGATAATCAATCGGTAATTTTATTCAATTTATAATACGAAGGATTATAATTACGCGAGTTTATATACTTAAATGTATAAAAATACTTTTATAAAAACAATTTTATAAAAGTTACTATTCATATCAAATTTATACATTTTAAAAACATCATTAATATGATAGGACTTTTAATAACAAAGACGTACTCGAAAGAATCGCCAAAAACGGAGCTATAACGAACAAAATACGACATTTACGGAACAGTAAAAAGTACTGTTCACCAGGGGACATGAAATACAAAAATTTCATATTTTGATACTCTCTTAATTACGAACGTGGACAAAAAAACGTAAGACACATGCTTAAAAAAAAAGAAGAAATTTGCGTCGTTTTTTTACTATCGAACTATTTTAATAAACGTTTTTAACTTATACATGAATTCACTAAAACAAATTAGATGCGTGAATAGCTATATAGAAATATATGGTATAGTTACCCAATTGTGTAAGTACTTATACGACCTATATTGATTAGGTTGCACCTCGAACATTACCGTGACGCATTTTCTAGATATACCTTGATATAACGCTCACATCAAGGTGAGTTATAGACCCACATTTACATATGGTGTTTTATAAGTTTTTTGGGGTGAGAAACATCCACTATTTTATAATTGGACACAAGTGGATAAGTTTTACATTATGATTACGTGTTGCCTAAGTAGCGATAACCCAAGTTGAGCCCATTATCATGAATTGTCAATTACTGGATTGTGAGCGCGAATGTTATGAATAGATCTAATTTTGGAATCGACATCCCTAATATTGTAAAATATAATTTGGGGATAGTTTATTTTTATCTTTTCTAATATATTATTATTAAATACATTTTATAGTTAATTATGTTGTAGTTTATTAATTTTTTTTTATTTATAATTCAAATTAATATATTTTTTTTGGTATCCCGCTATAAAATTTTTTTAATTGTATATTTTATTGTATACATCTTCTATGTTTAATTTTTTAATAATTTTTTTTTTTATACTTTAGTATATTATATATTTTTTTATTATAATAATAATCTCATTAAAATTTTAAATTAGTTATAATATAATTGAATATATGTATTTTTTTATTATTTATTTTTTCTCATTGGGATTTATATAGGAATTCTCATTAAATACTAGTATTCTTTAAAAATACAGAAATATTATTTTCACTAATATATCAACAAATGATGATAAATTATATTGTATCTTCAAATTATTAAATAATTATATAATATAAAAATACCTATGAATAAATTACAACTTTTCTAAATCATAATAGATTTAAAAGTATTGAATCGAGTGATTATCTAATCACTGACAAACGACCGTGTACCAATTTGAACATAGATTTTTGCGGGTTAGAACATCATCCACGGGTAATGTAGCCATTTATA
>BQNB010067084.1:16224-18724 GCA_026074375.1 Tanacetum coccineum | reverse complement strand
TTTTCCTATTTTATTTTTCCTTAGCTTAGATTAGTTCATAATACTTTTCATAAATTTTCTAGAATTTTAATAATTAGTTTACTATTTTTAATATTTAATTTAGATTAAAACAGTTTTTAAATCATAATAAATAAAAGAGAAATCTGCAAATATGCTCCCTGTGGTTTTCTAAATTTGGCAGATTCTCCCAACTTACAATGAGCGGCGGCCAATCCCCAAAAAACGAAACTTGATGTCGCATTCATGGCTCCCTGCAAGGAGGCAACGAAGTTGCAATGGAGTTTCAATTCCCATTGCATCGTGCTCCCTGGCAGGGAGCACGGAGTGCAATGAAAGTTTCAAACTAGGGAGGCCACCTGCACTTTCGTGAAGTTGGGGAGTAAGTCTGTAATTTTTGCAAACCACAGGGAGCATATTTGCACTTTTCTCTAAATAAAATAAAAGTCAAAAAAATATAATTCTTTTTTCTAAAATTATTTTTAGTCGTTTAGGATTTATAAAAAAAAAAAAAAAAAATTAGGGTTAAATTTTGATTTATTTGCTTAAATATCGCGTTTTTAAATTCCCGTTAACGTTTTTCATTAGTTGCCTTAATTGTTTACTTTTTTTTCTTGCTTCCCTTTGCGTTTTTAGAATTAGAAATAAAAAACAAAAGTACTTGATATTCGAGCATCAAACTGTAACACCCCCAAATCTGGGTTGCAGCGGAATGTTGAATATCCGAGGGCGTTACTTCATAGATCAATAGCACAAGATATGAGAACGACCACTAAACGTGTCGTTTAAAAAGATACATTGGATTTAGCAAAATACTTGTTCATTACATAAGCCCATGGCTTTAAATTGTTTGACAATATAAGTAAAGATTTTGGTTTATAACAAATATCTCAAAATATAATACGCCCCAAATCTTTAGTATTGACTCTCTCCAAAGAGTGACCCCCAATGTATCTTGGCACCTCGTGCCTTATTGACCTGAGAAACATGCTTAAAACGTCAACATAAAGTTGGTGAATTCATAGGTTTATGTAAATCAATTGTAGGACCGCAAGATTTCCAAGTGTATGATTAAGTAACAGATGCAAACATCATAAAAAGTAATTACGGGGACGTCAATCCCAAATAGATCTATTTATAACATTCGCGCTCGCAATCTAGCAATTAACAGTTCATGATAAAAAGGGCTCAGTGGGTTATCGCTACTTAGGCAAACACGTAATCATAGTATAAAATGTACACTTCCGTCTAATTTGTAAAACAAAGCATGTTCTCACCCCAACAATGTAAATCATTTAAATAATTGTAAAACATGGGGCTATGAACTCACCTTAGCAAATAGTCCTCTGAAAATGATAATATATCCAAGTACGGCAAATGAATCACACCGTCAAATACCTAAGTAAATACGGCCAGTCTTAGTCTACAAGTTTAGGCTAAAGGCTTAATGTATAAACTACAATAAATTACTAGTTTATATATATATTGTTATCACTTGTGTGATGGTGCACATGTTTATTGTATTTGTATTCACATGTTGGCTCTTGGGAAGGTATACGATTTCACACGTTTTAGTCTACGTATAAACGTTATTAATAAATATTCCTATTTATTAAGTCGTCGGTTAACTTGTATAATATCCGAATGTAATTCGTCCGGTACGCTAAGTGTTTATAAAATCACTTTTGTTTATAAATAACCTTAGGTTTTCTATAATTACAATTACAGTCCTTATGTTTATGAAATATAGTATTTACACCTTAAACCCTTAGGTTTCCAAAGTTACACTTTTAGTCCTTCAATTTTTCAATAATTACACTTTAAGTCCTGATATATTTCAAATAGCCCCTTAAGTTTTTGGAATATCAAAACAGCCCCTAAAGTTTATAGAAAACAATTTTGACGGTTTTAGTCCCCCAAGTTTACAAGTTTTCACTTTTAGTCCCTTAATCTTAAAAAAATCACATTTTATGTCCAATTAAGTTTTGGAAAGTGGCAATAGGTTTTATTAGGTTTAAATAATCCATTTAAGATGTCTCAACTTGTAAATAAGCTTGGTGAGCTTATTTCGAGCTTATTGGGCTTATTGAACCTGATATAGTCCATTAAGCATTCCAAGGGTCCATTTAGGATTTAAAAGTACACGGGCTGTCAATAAGCTCATTTAAACTTATTGGAACTGTTAAGGTTGAAAAATAAGCTCGGATGAGCTTATTTGAGCTTTTTCGAGCTCATTGGGCTTGTTAGCCTAACAACCTTAACCCGTATGTTTTCAAAAGTCCATTAAGCATTTCCTTAATTGGCCCAACTCATTTTCTTATCTTATTAAGCTTATTTGGGTCTATTTTAAGCTGTTTTACCTCTTGGCTTATTCAATAAGCCATTAAGCTTTGGTAATGGGCTTTTGGGCCCATTACGAGTCCGATAAGGGTTGTTCATGTTTGGGCTCAACCGCTTTGGGTCCATTAACTTGTATAAGGTTGTAACAAGCCTCATAAGTTAT
>BQNB010067084.1:3145-14641 GCA_026074375.1 Tanacetum coccineum | reverse complement strand
TTAACAACATTTTCCTGATTAACCCTAACAGCATTAACAACTATTGAATATGGCCTAGCAGTATTAACTACTTTTGGCCTAGCAGTATTAACTACTTTTGCCTTGGAAGTATTATTTTTTTGGGTAAAATTTTTGTTAGTTAATACTGTTTTCGATTGATAGGGCCTTTTTACAGTTGATTATGCTAATTTTGAAAAATGTGACATTGGTTTAGCACTAAAAACTATAGATTTAGGATGAGCAGTATTAACTGTCCTAGCAGTATTAAATGTTTTTAGGCCAGTTTTCATAAAAACTGCTCTTGGAACCATGTTCCTTTGACCATTAGGGTGAGTCCTATTTGTATTATAGTTATAGTTCACCCTGTTATAATTATTCCCATATACCATCCTTTCCCTTTGATGGTATTTACAATGAGCCTGCACATGATCAAAACTCCCATAAATGAAGCAAGCTTTGTTATACATCACAAAATCACTTCCTAGTTGATTGGACTTCTGTCCATTTCAGTTTCCTTGATTCTGTTGGTTCCAATGAATGGATCTTTTATTAGCTTAGATAAATCTAAACAACTAGATTAGAAACCTTGTGGTGTATATATAAAGACTATGCGGAATTAATCTTTATATACTCAGAAGAAACAATCAAACAATGAACACAGAACTTTTACAAAGCTTTCAATATATTGAACAAACCACAAAATAGCTATATGTTTTGCCTTACAATGAAAGACTCTAACTATTATATGAATTGGACGACTATGAAAGTATATGAAAAGATATATCTAACTATGTTGTAGGGTTCCTTTTATACACTAAGGAAAACCCTAATGGGCTTACAAAACGCGTTAGGAGATTGTGTAGAGATCATGCATATCTATTCCTAATTTATCTCATACATATCTCATAAGAAGCACTAATATACTAACTATATACTGACAGTACTAACATTGTACTAACAATACTAACTATAACTAGCAGTACTAACTATTACTACTAGCAGTATTAAGTCCTTCAGCATCATTATCTTGTAGAAGCTATTTAATTCTCAACAATCCTCCCTAAACTTATGAATTTAACAGATCAAATCTTAAGTTTCTTGAATTAAAGCTCTTTGATTTTGAGAGGATTCTTTCAAACACTTTAACTTCCTTTCCTTTTAGCTTTTAAAAATTCTTCATAACTAACTCTGTTCTACAATCTAAGATTTGATAAACTTTATAAGCTCATGTGCCATAGTACTTTCTTCTTCTGCTTCAATCTTTAAGTTATACATCTCTCCAAGATTTCTTCTTCTGAGGTAACTTCTTTTCTACTAGACATGTAAGATCAGTTAATGATGTACAGATCTAAGATAAAGAGTGAACACTCACTGTATTCATCAGTTTCCATACTACAGTAACTCCTAATACTGTTGGTTCAACCATATGTTATCTTCTTCATTCGGATCAAATATCATCCTAAGATCTCCCCATAGATCTAAATCATGACTCTCAAGTGGATGATCTTTAAATCTTTCTTGAACCAAGCTGTAGAGTTGACTTAAATCTTGTCTATCAAGTCTTCTTAACAATGCTTGAATGTCTCCATGAAAGCTTGAACTTCCATCTGTTCTTGTAATCTTGCAGACTTCAGAATGTTTTGCTTCTGTCATTCCTAGTAAGATATATTCCCAATTTACAATATTAAGTTTGTCGCAAAACTCCAAATTTTCCATTTTGATGAATGAAAAGTTGATTAATAATCTTTGAAGTTTGTGAGAAGTAAAAGATTTGAGCTTATCATGAAACCTTATAAGCTAGGTTGTTGGCAGAAATATCTCAACGGCTCTTAAATTAATTTTGTTATGGCTCAAACAGTACTAACGGTCACTTAGCAGTACTAAGTTTGGTCTAGCAGTACTAACTTGAACCTAACAGTACTAACTTCTCTCAGTAGTAGAAATATATCCCCAGCAGTACAAACTTAACACTAGCAGTATTAAGCTTATACCTAGCAGTATTAACATCAAGCATAACTTCCTGTATTCTTCTTCAAATATAGACCTGCTCATAGTTCATACCTTTGAAGTTTTTCATACTCCACTCATGTATTTTCTATTTCTTCCATCCTCCCATGTTTGACAGAATCCTCTAAAATCAAATACTCTTCTGCATCTGAAATCATAACTTAAGCTTGTCTTTGAATCTTTTGACTTTGTGTTGTGTGTGTGTGTGTGTCTCTTCATCATATTGTTAAGTCTGACATGAGACTCCGTAGACTGTTTAAGAAGCATTTTCCAAAATGGTAACTTTATCAATCAATTTGGTACAGAAATCCATCAATTCTATAAGTTTCAGACTGTCCTCTCTACTTCCAAGTGTGTAACCTTTTGAGAGAGGTGGATCATTGGACTTATAGTTTTTGGCAAACTACCAGCCATAAACGGATTTGATGATTCTTTACCAGTTGTCGTTTGCCCTGGAATAGCCAATGCTTCATTGAAAAAACATGGTGCATTGATAACCATATAGTTTTTAGCAAACTATCAGCTATCAACAGATTTGATTTGTCTTTACCAGAAACTGTTTGATCCTGACTAGCGCCAACGATTGCTGTGAAGCAAGGAAAGTTGAGAACCATACACTTTTTGGTAAATTGTCAACCATAAACGGATTTGAGAAGTCTTTACCAAAAGCCGTTTGCTTATGGACTAGCTAGTTCTTATGCCTATTAAGCATGGTGAACTGATGACCATTTGTTATGTGGTTGTAAAACCAACACTAAAACGATCCTTCATATCTTCAATCAAAATGACCATCATCAAATCCCTCCCACTAAATCATCACTAACATTCTTTTATTAACCTGACAATGTTAAACTAAAACCATTAGAAAAATACAACCACAATACTAACATAGGCAGTATCAAGATAATTAGCAGAACTAACTATACTTGTCATAAGAGAATTAATTTCTCTTGGGAACCCAAGCCATTACTGACTTGTTTCTACCTATTGAATCAACATAGTTAAATTGATTACAAATACATGAATCCAATATCTTGTAGACTGATTTATCAATCTTTAATTTAGGTTTCATACACAGTATACTATAGGCTTAACATCAATATCCTTTCCCAACAACACTGTTATTCTTTTGCATTTAAACAGTATAACAGAAATTTACCTCTAAGCAGTATTAACTTTATTATTCAAATTTATATTTTTAATAAGTGTTTGTTATTGTTGGTAAAAGGTCTTCTTAATGTGATTGTGACTTTTAAAAGCATTTGTCCTTATTTGGCAACATTACAGAGGGAACATCATATTGAATGAACTAGCAAGCACTAACTGGTGCTGTAGTTCTGAAAAGCCTATGTCCTACGCAGTACAAATGGTACCAGGCCAGACTTGTTAAAACTGATGTAGGAGCAAAGTTCCTTCTATAATTAAAATTTTTTTTGAATGATTGACCCTCATTGCATTAATCCAAACTGGTCTAACTTCCTTTGACCAGTCCCGATTTTCACATTGTCAAACAGGTTTTTTGTAAACCATCCTTTTATCATGAAAATCACAGTCTTTAATTAGATGATTAAAACTCCCACACACAAAACAAGCTTTTGGTGTAAACTGAAATCTAACTCCTAATTTTTTAGGGATTGGGGTATTCCAGCTTGTACTATTGTTCCTAGGGTTTTGACTAACTTTCCTAGGTTGATCAGCTTGCTTAGGTTTTTGAACATTAAGAGATTTTAACACAACAGTCCATCATTCATCACAAACAGAAACCAATCTTTAATTATTGGAGCCACTAAAGTTTTTTTAACTTCTTTAGAAATTTCACTAGCACCCTATTTACTTAACACCATATCCTTCAAATTCAGGCTGTTTAAATTTCTCAAGTCCCGAGTTTGATAAATCAATACTAGGACGGTGCAAACAATCCTGTAAAGTAGAGGGGGAAACAACCATTATATCCTAGACCTTCACTTATTGTTATCTATATTTGATTCCTAATCAATTGAACCCAGACTTTTAGAGGCTTTTTCAAAAGTGTCAATTTTAAACCGATTATCCATCTTTTTCTTAGTCCCAAGTCTTTCTACATGTATTCTTAAGAGCATTAATATCAATTCATTAAATGAGCATCTCTTTAAGAACCAAACAAAATCTGATAACAAAATACTTTCATTTTTCTTATAAAAGACCATTGTTCTTCTACTGAAGCAAAACCCTTTTTAATAGCTATCGAATCAGATTCAGACTTATTAACCTATTCTCAACTTATCATACTTAGACTTAGAGATCTTCAAAAATTTTTTAAGACAGTTTTAGAGAAAGTTTTTTTATTTTTGTACTCAGAGATCAGAGAAAGCCATAATGGCAAAGTTGGTAAGCCTCCCGCATCTGCATGTAGCCTCAATCAAATCCAGTCCCATCTATAGCTAACATACTTTAGAAAGAAGATTCTTCTACATTCACTGTTCTTCTTGAGCTTATCTTGACTTCTGTTTCCTGTTCTCATTGACTCCTAAGGATTCTGCACTACTCTAGCAAATGTCCCGCTACTTTAATGACAACTGACTCATTCACCTTTTTTATGTCATAACCAGACAGATCACTTCCATTGATGATACTATTTTTTAACCAGTCTTTGATAAAAACTTTCTTGCTTTCATACGTTTAGCAATGCCCAATTGCACTTTAAATCCATTCATCATGACCATCTCTTGGAACTTGCTCTAGGTCTTCATGAACAACTTGAGACCCATTGGGTTGAGTGGCCAGATAAGCATATACTGTGGCATCACTGAGACAAGCAGTACTATTATTAGTGCTAGCAGTACTAATAAGAAGACACCAGAACTAATCATGAACATTACAGTATTAAAATCATTTTGTACTGCTATGACCTAGAAAAAGGGACAAATCCTAAGAGCCTGCGTTTACAAGCCAGAGATAAAAAATAAAAAACATTTTATCTTTGACTTCTGGTTTCAACATCTTAAAAATTGTTGTAAAGATCATCAAAACTTATTGACCCAAGATTGATTTGTTCCTCCAGACCACAACAAGCATACCCCATTCAGTAGGAAACTTCTTAAGAATTTTAGGTTAGTGTTCATCTGGATGATGAGTTCACCTAAGATAAGTTTTAACTGGCTAACAATTTTCTGAAGCCTGATAAAGATAAGAGTCAAGTGACCTCTGAGCTAGAAGCATTGAAGGTTCATACATCTAGCTTTAGAGAGGTCTTTATGAGTCCTTGCTTGGTGGCTCATTACCAACCAAATCTTGCTTCTATGGCATTCAAATAAAGACTTTGCATCCTTGGTTTATGAAAGTAAGTATATTGCTCACTTGAAGTGTACATCAATCAATCTTCGGCTTTTAAGATCATCATCTTTAGGATCTTACTATTACAGCAGTAACAGCACAGGTATTGTTTGTGGTAGATGTAAACCATCTTCCGTTTGTATGTTCGAGCACACTGGCTTCGAAAGAAAAACTGCTCTTGGAACCATGTTCCTTTGACCATTAGGGTGAGTCCTGTTTGTAGTATAGTTGTAGTTCACCCTGTTATAATTATTCCCATATACCATCCTTTCCCTTTGATGGTATTTACAATGAGCCTGCACATGATCAAAACTCCCATAAATGAAGCAAGCTTTGTTATACATCACAAAATCACTTCCTAGTTGATTGGACTTCTTTCCATTTCAGTTTCTTTGATTCTGTTGGTTCTAATGAATGGATCTTTTATTAGCTTAGATAAATCTAAACAACTAGATTAGAAACCTTATGGTATATATATAAAGACTATGCGGAATTAATCTTTATATACTCAGAAGAAACAATCAAACAATGAACACAGAACTTTCACAAAGCTTTCAATATATTGAACAAACCACAAAACAACTATATGTTTTGCCTTACAATGAAAGACTCTAACTATTATATGAATTGGATAACTATGAAAGTATATGAAAAGATATATCCAACTATGCCGTATGGTTCCTTTTATACACTAAGGAAAACCCTAATGGGCTTACAAAATGCGTTAGGAGATTATGTAGAGATCATGCATATCTATTCCTAATTTATCTCATACATATCTCATAAGCAGCACTAATATACTAACTAACAATACTAACTATATACTGACAGTACTAACATTGTACTAACAGTACTAACTATAACTAGCAGTACTAACTATTACTACTAGCAGTATTAAGTCCTTCAGCAGCATTATCTTGTAGAAGCTCTTTAATTCCCAACAATCCTCCCCTAAACTTATGATTTACCTTCAAATCTTAAGTTTCTTGAATTAAAGCTCTTTGATTTTGAGAGGATTCTTTCAAACACTTTAGCTTCCTTTCCTGTTAGCTTTTAAAAATTCTTCATAACTAACTCTGTTCTGCAATCTGAGATTTGATAAACTTTATAAGCTCATGTGCCATAGTACTTTCTTCTTCTGCTTCAATCTTCAAGTTGATCATCTTCTCCAAGATTTCCTTCTTCAGTGGATACTTCTTTTCTACTAACATGTTGATCTGTATTGATGTACCATCTAAGAATAAAGAGTGAACACCACTGTATTCATGCAATTTCCATCTCAGTAACTCCCAATACTGTTGGTTCAACCATATGTCATCTTCTTCATTCGGATCAAATATCATCCTAAGATCTCCCCATAGATCTAAATCATGACCCTCAAGTGGATGATCTTTAAATCTTTCTTGAACCAAGCTGTAGAGTTGACTTAAATCTTGTCTATCAAGTCTTCTTAACAATGCTTGAATTATCTCCATGAAAGCTTGAACTTCCATCTGCTCTTGTAATCTTGCAGACTTCAGAATCTTTTGCTTCTGTCATTCCCAGCAAGATATATTCCCAATTTACAATATTATGTTTGTCGCAAAACTCCAAATTTTCCATTTTGATGAATGAAAAGTTGATTAATAATCTGGAATTTTGTGAGAAGTAAAAGATTTGAGCTTATCATGAAACCTTATAAGCTAGGTTGTTGGCAGAAATATCTCAACGGCTCTTAAATTAATTTTGTTATGGCTCAAACAGTACTAACGGTCACTTAGCAGTACTAAGTTTGGTCTAGCAGTACTAACTTGAACCTAACAGTACTAACTTCTCTCAGCAGTAGAAATATATCCCCAGCAGTACAAACTTAACACTAGCAGTATTAAGCTTATACCTAGCAGTATTAACACCAAGCATAACTTCATGTACTCTTCTTCAAATATAGACCTGCTCATAGTTCATACCTTTGAAGTTTGTCATACTCCACTCATGCATTTTCTGTTTCTTCCATCCTCCCTTGTTTGACAAGATCCTCTAAAATCAAATACTCTTCTGCATCTGAAATCATAACTTGAGCTTGTCTTCCAATCTTTTAACTTTCTTCATTAACATTGTTAGAGTCTGAGCATGAGACTCCTTAGACTGTTTAAGAGCATTTTCCAAAATGGCAACTTTATCAATCAATTTGGTACACAAATCTATCAATTCTATAAGTTTCAGACTTTCCTCTCCACTTCTAAGTGTGTAACCTTTTGAGAGAGGTGGATCATTGGACTTATTGTTTTTGGCAAACTACCAGCCATAAACGGATTTGATGATTCTTTAGTAGTTGTCGTTTGCCCTGGAATAGCCAATGCTTCATTGCAAAAACATGGTGCATTGATAACCATATAGTTTTTAGCAAACTATCAGCTATCAACAGATTTGATTAGTCTTTAGCAAGAACTATTTGATCATGGACTAGCTAACTCTTAACCATGAAGTAAGGTTAGTTGAGAACCCTACAATTTTTGGTAAATTGTCAACCATAAATGGATTTGAAAAGTCTTTACCACAAACCGTTTGCTTATGGACTAGCCAGTTCTTATGCCTGTTAAGCATGGTGAATTAATGACCATTTGTTGTGTGGTTGTAAAACCAACACTAAAAGACCATCCATTCTATCATCAAAGTTCTCATCAAAGTCCTCATCAAAGTCCTCATCAAAGTCCTACTATACATCTTTTTATAACCTGCAAATGTTAAACTAAAACATAGAAAATACAACAGCAATACTAACATAGCAGTATCAAGTATAATTAGCATAACTAACTATACTTGTCACAAGAGAATTAATTTCTCTTGGGAACCCAAGCCATTACTGACTTGTTTCTACCTATTGGATTAACATAGTTAAATTGCTTACAAATACATGATCCAGTATTCTTATAGACATGATTTATCATCTTTATTTTAGGTCTCCATGCCCAGTATGCTGTAGGCTTAATAGCATTATCCCTTGTTCCCCAACAGCACTTGTCATTCTTTTTCCTTTAACAGTATTAACAGAAATTACCTTAGCAGTATTAACTTTGTTATTTAAATTTCTATTTTTAAGTGTTGTTTGTTGGTAAAAAGGTCTTCTTAATGGTGAATGTGACTTTTGAAAAGCATTTGTCCTTGGTTTGGCAACATTTACAAAGGGTACAACAGTATTGAATGACCTAGCATCGCTAACTGGTGCTGTAGTTCTTGAAAAGCTTTGCCTAGCAGTACTAAATGGTACTAGGCCAGACTTGGTTAAAACTACTGTTGGAGCAAAATTCCTTCTAGAATTAGAAAAATTTTGATGAGGGACCCTTATTGCATTAGTCTAAACTGGTCTAACTTCCCTTTGACCAGTTCCTTTTTTCACATTGTTCAAAACAGGTTTTTGTACCATCCTTTTATCATAAAAATCACAACCTTTAATTAGATAATTAAAACTCCCACACACAAAACAAGCTTTTGGTGTAAACTGAAATCCAGCTCCCAATTTTTTAGGCATTGAGGTATTCCAGCTTATATTGTTGTTCCTAGGGTTTTGACTAACTTTCCTAGGTTGATCAGCTTGCTTAGGTTTTTGAACATTAAGAGATTCTAACACAACAGTCTCATCTTCATCACAATTAAAAACCCAATCTTCAATTATTGGAGCATCTGAAGTTTTCTTAACTTCTTTAGAGACATTTTTACTAGCACCCTTATTTGCCTTAACACCATATCCTTCAAATTCAGGTTGTTTAAGTTTCTCAAGTCCTGAGTTTAATAAATCAATACTAGGAGGTGCAAACAAGCCTATAAGTGAAAGGGGAACATCATTATATCCTAGACCCTTCTTATTGTTATCAGATATTTGATTTCCAATCAATTGATCCAGACTTTTAGAGGCATTTTCAAAGTTGTTAATTTTAAACTGATTATCCTCTTTTTCTTTCTTAAGTCTTTCTACCTGTTTCTTAAGAGCATTAATATCTGATTCATTAAATGAGGAATCTCTTTTAAGAACAGCAATCTGATCATAAAGCATACTTTCATTTTTCTTATAAAAGACCAGTTGTTCTTCTACTGAAGCTAAACCCTTTTTATAGCTATCTAAATCAGATTCAGACTTATTAAGCTCTATTCTCAACTTATCATACCTAGACTTAAGATCTTCAAAATTTTTAAGACAAGTTTTAGAGCAAGTTTTGTTATTTTGTACCTCAAAGTCAGAGAAAGCCATAAGTGCAAAGTTGGTAGAAGCCTCCTCATCTGCCATGTAGCTCCAATCAAATCCAGTCCCATCTATAGCTAACATAGCTTTGGAAGAAGATTCTTCCACATTCACTGTTCTTCTTGAGCTATCTTGACTTCTGTTCTTGTTCTCTTGACTCCTAAGATTTTGCACTCTCTAGCAAAATGTCCCAACTTATGACAATTGAAACATTCCACCTTTTTCTTGTCATAACCAGCAGTATCACTTCCATTAATGATAATCTTTTTACCAGTTCTCTGATAAAACTTTCTTTCTTTCATACTTAGCAATGCCAATTGCCACTTTAAATCCATTTTATCAAGATCATCTTCATGGATTTGCTCTAGGTCTTTATGAAGAACTTGAGACCCATTAGGTTGAGTGGCCAGATAAGCATATATTGTGGCATTACTGAGACAAGCAGTACTATTATTAGTGCTAGCAGTACTAACATGAGTACTACCAGTACTAATATGAACATTAGAAGTATTAACATCATTTGTACTGCTATGACCTGAGAGAAAGGCCAAATTCTGAGAGCCTGGGTTTGAGCTAGAGATTATACTTCTTTTGACTTCTGGTTCAACAATCTTAAAATTGTTGTAAAGATCATCAAAACTTATTGAGCCCAGATCTGATTTGTTCCTCCAGACCACAACATGCATCTCCCCATCAAGTAGGAAGACAGTATTAAGAATATCAGTTAAGTTCTTCTAGAGTGATGATTTCACCTAAGATAGTTAACTGGCTTACAATTTTCTGAAGCCTGTTAAAGATAGAGCAAAAGTGACTTGCGCTCTAGAAGCATTGAAGGTTTCATACATCTGCTTTAAGAGTGTCTTTTGAGTCTTCTTGGTGGCTTCATTACCACCAAATCTTGCTTCTATGGCTTCAAATAAAGACTTGGCATCCTTGTGGTTATTGAAAGTAAGTAGATGCTCACTTGGAAGTGTCATCATCGGGATGCTTCGGGCTTTAAGATCATTCTTCTTTAGGATCTTCTATTCAGCAGTAACAGCACCAGGTATTGTTGTAGTAGATGTACCATCTCGTTTGTAGTGGTTCGAGCTACTAGTTTGAAAGAGTTGCCTCCTCATGATCCTCCTAGAGAAGCATAATCTGAGTTAAATATAGACTTCTATTCTTGAGTCTCCATGTGTCATATTCACCTTGCTTGAGAAGTGGCAGTTTTGCAAGAGAATTGTTTTGGGTATTTTCTAGATCCATGGTTTTTGATATAGGGAATGAACAGAGAGATGGATCAAGGTAGACAATTGAAGTTCCAACCCAGTCAAGCCAGCAACCTTCTTGTTGGTTCCAATTGAATGGATCTTTTATTAGCTTAGATAAATCTAAACAACTAGATTAGAAACCTTGTGGTGTATATATAAAGACTATGCGGAATTAATCTTTATATACTCAGAAGAAACAATCAAACAATGAACACAGAACTTTCACAAAGCTTTCAATATATTGAACAAACCACAAAACAACTATATGTTTTGCCTTACAATGAAAGACTCTAACTATTATATGAATTGGACGACTATGAAAGTATATGAAAAAGAGATATGTCTAACTATGCCGTAGGGTTCCTTTTATACACTAAGGAAAACCCTAATAGGCTTACAAAACGCGTTAGGAGATTATGCAGAGATCATGCATATCTATTCCTAATTTATCTCATACATATCTCATAAGCAGCACTAATATACTAACTAACAGTACTAACTATATACTGACAGTACTAACATTGTACTAACAGTACTAACTATAACTAGCAGTACTAACTATTACTACTAGCAGTATTAAGTCCTTCAGCAGCATTATCTTGTAGAAGCTCTTTAATTCCCAACAGATTCCCCCTAGGACTTTGTGATCTATACATCTCAGCATACCTAACTAACTTTTTAACTGGTTTTTCATGATTTTTAGGTTTG
>BQNB010067083.1:15103-34326 GCA_026074375.1 Tanacetum coccineum | reverse complement strand
GGGACTGCTTTGGGATAGCAGCTTGTTGATAAGTTTCAAAATATTTTTGGTCTATGAAGACATGGGAAATTAGACTATGAGATAGTGAAACTTCTTAGGTATATGTAGGAATTCGGATGGAGTCATATCGACACCTGACGAATGAGTTATCATCGAAATGGCAAAACTAGGCGAAAATTGAGACCAAAATTTAAATGTGTAATAAGTCTAATAATTTACATAACAACACCTAAATACGTAAACTGTAAGTTCTAGATATTGAACAAACTTAGATTTGAGTGGTCGTTTCAGCTTTTGCGGACGTACAGTTTAGGAGATACACTCAGTTTAGTGGAATGATAAAATTTTGGAAAATGGCGACTTTGATAAATAGGGGTAAAATGGTAATTTCACCTTGGGTACAAAACTTTTTGGGCAATGGGCCCTATGTTTCTGTAAAATAGACTCGAAACGCTTTCCATAGACGAAAACCTTATACGTTTATTGTCCATGGACTAGTAAGTAGGAGGATTTCAAGATTTAGGTTTATTGGATTGAGGTTATTGTTGCTTCAGAGTTTTATCTTATCACCGGCATGGTGATTGTGCACTCTTTAGCTATTACTTCTGATTTAGAACTCTAGGAGAGTTCATGTATATGTAGTTTATGTATTAGAAACTTAGAACTGTTACGGTTGGATGTACTGGCTTTGAAAGCCAATGATGTATCTCTCTTTAGGGAAAATTGGTATATATGTATGTTATTTTTGGCGTTGTTATTACAATTGATGTAATTGTCCTCGGTTATAAGTTATGAGGAGGTGTCATTATGTAGGTTGTACTATGAGTGAAGCCTGAAGGCCATGGTTACCCCTGAGGCACTCGGCTTGTGTGAGACTGATTTGGCCCTGAGTATGGAATGATTTCGATTGGTGGATCCTCCGCACGTGTATGGTACTTACTTGCATCGTCCATGAGTGGGTATTATTTTTGGTACTTGTTGTGACCGTTAACCAAACTGTATCAAATGATGTCTTGTTAATTGATGATTTTAAAATCTAGGGATCACAATAACGAATTTGTGTGTTAAACAAATGTCGTTGCGCAGATTGTACTGATTTTGTTGTATAAACTGTTTGTGTAAACAATGGAAAATGTGTTTTCAAAATTTCATAAACTGGCCTTGTGGTGTCAAATAAATCTTCTTTTCAAAAAAAAAATTCTTTTTAAAATAATAAGAAGGGAAGATGGAATGATGCTATCTTCTTTTCTTTCTTTTGAAATAATTAAATTTTTACTCTTTAAATATACTTTTTTAGGAATTAACTTACACATGTAACATATGGAAAAGAAACGTTTTGGCGAGGAAGGACATGATGTCGTTTGGTGCTCAATTATGCATAACCTGATCAACTCTGCATAATTTAGGAAGAACCACGCTATGTCGGATAAATCGTCACCATTAAAATGTTGATAATTGGGATAAATGTTTGGGTCAAGTTTCCGGAAGGAGAAAATATTTTTACCCTACTACGGATACTTATGCAAGTAACCATATTCTTATCGACTGCATGGAGAGAGTCTAATGCGAGTCATGATGACCGAGTCATTTCGAAGAGGAAATACCTACAGTATTGTTCGGAACGAGTGTGTCTAGAAGGGAGTGAAGTTTAGTTCGTAGTAATTAAGATCGATGATTGTTATGAAGAATGTGAAGACCAAGTGTAGTAAGTATGCTAGTAGGCGATGGTAGAGTTGAGCTATCAAGAGTGTAAACCTGATACCGACACTGAGAATGGATCTTCTTGGAGATGTAAAGATTCCTAAGGTGGGTGGAAGCTGAGTTGGTTAGTCACGAGGTTGAAAGTGAGAAATGGAGAAGACTTCTCCTACATTAAATGTATGATGCCTTTGAAGTATCAACTGATGGCCGTGAAGAAGACTTCCTTCCCCAAAACGAAGTGTAGTGGTAGTATAGTCGTAAGTATACCTGATGTCGTCAAGGATTAGAATAAGACACTATATGATACTTGACCTACGGTCAGGTGTAGTGACCCTTACTCCGCGACGTGACGACTCAAGGGCGTGAAGAGTGGCGAATTTATTGGAAACTCTAGCAACATAGTGACGTCCGTTCCCATTACTGGAGGGACAACCAACATAGCCAACACCTTAAGTCGAACGGTATTGAATTAGGAATGTGCATAATTATCTCGACTTGATTAGTTGAGTCAACTAAGATTCGATGTGATGCGGTAGGACCGAGTCGACTATGCTAGTCGTGGTGCGAAAATGTTGAAATTTTTATTTTTTGACAGACGAGCAACGAGCCCATGATGCTCAATTGTTTTCTTGATTGTTTTCAATTCGTCTTTCGACAATACGTGTTTTTAGCGGAATTATTGCCGCCGAATTATGTGCTCTATGTATCTTATGTGCTATGTGCTCTTGAATGGTAGCAAGCATGTAGGTCGCTTTTGTTATGCCGTGATACTGCTTAGAACGTAAGGGAATGGGTATACTTACCCCAGATAAAGATGAATGTTGGTTTGAAAGGTACACAAGCCTGGTAGACCATTGTCGGTTGTGGCTTGTTAACCACGAGCATGACTATGGTTGGCTAAAACCTAACCGTGAATTAGTCGAGATCATTCCCAAGAGGCTTGGCCATCCGGAGGTTTGGCCCTCCGCAAGCCAGTAATAATTACAATCTAAAACCGGTTGGTATGAAACCCGTAAAGAGCTAGGGCCATTGCTGAGGCTTCCTGATAAGTAGGCACGATATTATGCTAAAACTTATAGAAGGCAGGCATGACTATTGCGAAGCGATGATAAGCTAGGTAGAAACATAAGAGTCATTTTGAAATGACTAATAGGCGATTATGTGCTTAAATGAATATGTGATTTTACATGTTAGCGCTATGATGCGTTTGATGGAGTCGTAGGTACTCCGGAATATTTTTTTTCTCAACCGGTAGGCATTATTAAATGAGACCGGGAGGGCGACATGGGTGTTTTGATTTTGGATAATGATATAAATACATATCGGTTTCGAATATTGACGTCTGTCTTGATTATTAGTTAGCGACGTATGTTTTGATTTTGATTAGCGAAGGAAGTTTCGTTCTTGGTTTTGGCGAGCGAAGCGCGCTCAGTTTTTATTATTTTTATGATCACCAAACTAAGATTTGGGCTGATCCTTCGTTTAAAAATGACGCGATTTATGTTTTCCCTGATATGTTTCGTGATGTATTTTGTCTCTTATAATAAGAGCAGTTGTAATTATATTTTTGATTTTGTTGATATGAATTATCATTCGTTTCGTTGACTTCCGTCCGGAATAGTCAAGGCAAGTATTATATCGAGTGATTTCTACGTTCGAACACGTGTGACCGTCCAATCGTAAGGAAGCCATCTCACCATAGGAAATTTTTAAACGAATAAGAAGGGATGAGCACCGAGACGACGCTCCCTTAAGGTGGGTGGAATGTAACAACCTGAGTTTCACAACGCGTATGACGATCGTGAATCCGATGTCATAATCATTATTTTATAAATTCGTGTGAACGAACTTCGACATTTAATTTTTTATTTGTCGTAAATAATTATTTTCGTATTTTATTACGAACGGAAATTTAAAATTTTATTTTTGGACGTTTCGCGAGTCAACGTTTGACCGCGCGACCGTTAAGCGTTTTAAGTATCGCAGAAATTTCGATGCGCTTCATTATCATTTTTATTATGATAATTTGTATTTTTATCGTCCTCGTCCCGAGTTAGTCGAAACTGAGTCAAAACTTTATTTTGACATGAGTTAACATTTTTATTTAATATTTTAAACCAAATAAAATGTGACGGAAATAAATTTAATCATGAAAGTATAATCCCGAGCTTATGGTCGGTTAGAGGGATGAAACAAACACCCTTCGTACTTATTTTAAAAAAGACTAAAAGGAAGGGAGGACCATTTGTGTCCAATGGCCAAACTAAATCTCTATATAAACAAGCACATACACACATTTTTATACTTTACAAAACTTTGTTTCCTTGTCCTCCTTTCTTCTTTGTCCGGCTGAGCACCACCACACTAACACCATCACCGCCACTTAAATACCGACATGCAATACGATGCGAATATATTTCCTTAATCCCCTCGTCGATGCCTACCTATTCCACTAATAAAATGACACATGTAATGGTTATTTTAGGAGTTTAATTTCGGGTTCGGTTCTTGAGGTTTCGAGTTAAAAGGAGGTGTAAAATGGTTATATTAAAGTACTAGCTTATAAACCCGTGATAAATCACGGGTGGCTTATAAATTTTTTGAAAGAAACATTATTCAAACAATAAAAGGTAATAAATGTTAGTGAAAAATAAAAAAAATGAAAATTCCCCGTCTAAAGAACAATCAATTATTGGCCCGTAACTCGTTTTCAAGTATCCATTAGACCATTACACATTGACAACCATCTTATTATATTTGATTTTATCACACTGAATTTAGTATCACATCTAATAAACACACGAATTTAACAATTATAAGTTCAAATTTTGAAACTGATACAGGTTATTATATCATGTTTTACGACATATTGACTTTGACTAATATGAGATCTTCAATTAAGAATACAACCAACATGAATGTTGTTAAAACGTTAACCCGTTAAGAGTATTATGAATACAATGATGAAGTAGTAACTAAAAGTATAAGTTAACATGGCTGAAATTTAAGGTAATTTTAATCGGATCAATTATAACAAATAAGAGCTTTCTCCATCATCACTACTCGTAAACAATATATAAAAGCCTCAAACATGTTCCTCAAAGATATATTACATAGTTCGAGTGATACAATCATAAGCATAACTCAAGTTCATACCTTTCGAGTCTTGATTCTAACCTTGTTAATGTTCCAAACAGGGTCAATGAGCATACAATTAATTTGATAGACGGGACTTATGGATTACGATTTATGTAATTGTGAAAAATACAAAATGACAATTTAAGTGTGCTATATATTAGCCAAACATGTATAAATATAGAGTCAAAGGTTGTTATACATATATAAGAAACTTGACTAATAAGTTGTATACACTTATAAAGAAATCTAACACCTAGGAGGCAATAGCAAAATATCCCAGGCGATTGAGCGACATCCACCTCAAAAGCCTACACCGTTAACGAAAATAATAAAGCCCCTAACTTTTTAGAGTTGTATAGTGAGTATTGCAAAGAAAATTAACACAAATCTGTTGGAATTGAGAAGCATTTTTATGTTGAAACCTTGATTTAAAAAGACATATTTGAAGATATAAAGAGAAATAAAAGTCAATACTAATGCACACTAATGATCATCAACCTATAAATAAATTTATACCAAAAAAAAAGTTTTTTTAGGATTGCAATTTTTTTAAACTTCTAATGAAAAGAAGTTATAAAAAATAATAAAATCCAATTCAAGTCACATTATTTTAAGAACTCGTGCTAAGAGAAGACAACTTATGTCAATCTCAAATGTAAACTTGTGATTTTGAGGCCACAAAGATTAATCAATTTAAAAAATAAGCGATCTAAAATTGTGTATTGAAAACAACTTTAAGCATATTGTTTTCGTCAACAGCGAACACGGTATGAAAATTAGCTCTTTATATAAGCAAACCAAACAACAACAAAACTATTTAGATTCAAAAGACAAATGATTCATTAAGAAGTTCAAAGTTTTGTTATCATAAATCTAAAAAAAATAATTTTTTTCCTTGTTATACTCTACAATATGAGAATCAATTATGCCCATATTATTTATTTTAATAAACTCTGTAAGAAATATTGAAACGTAATTTTGGATAAACAATTTCCAACAAAACATATGAATCAAACAATTTATTTTGGTCGAAAGTGTTTCATTGATTTATCAAATTTATATAAACATTTAATCAAAAGTTGCAATATAAACTTACCTAGAATTAATTTAGACGAAAGAATATTGAATTTGGAAATAAAAGAGGCAGGTTTGCTCTTTTGATAGAAGCATGAGTCAAACATTCCAAAAAAACCATGTAAATATTAATTGCATACACATGTGGATTAAATAATGTCATTAGTGATGTCATTTGTGACATAAGCAAGATTTCAAAAAAATATTTGTTTATTATATATATAGATATGTCTATAAATCTATATTATATTGTATGTATATAATATAAGTATATGTTATATATATGTATAATGATATATATGTATACTTATATGTATATATATGAATATGTAATGTAAATAAATTATATGTATATGTATATGTATATTGTATATGTATATTATATGAATATGTATATGTATAATATTATATTGTATTATGTTAATATATATATAATATATATATATATAAATATATGGTAATATAATATATATGTATCTAATAATATATAAAAAATTAAATATATATATAAATATATAAATATACTATATATATAAATTATATATATATATAAGTGTGTGTGAGTGTAATATATATAGGTATGTGTGTATATAGTATAAATATATATATATATAATATATAAAATATAAATATATGTATATAATAATATGTATATATAAATTATATATATATGATGTATGTGTGTAATATATAAATGATATATATAAGTGTGAGTACTATATATTATATAAGAGTGTGTGGTGTGTATAATATATATATAAACAATATCAATGTGTGAGTGGTGTGTGAGTGTAGTGTAGAGTGTATAATGATATCACAAAGTATATCGAATATGTCAATATATGTGTATCGGTTCAGCAAGAAGTGTATCAGAATATATAAGGGAAAACTATACGAATCAACGAACACTAAAATACTAAAAAGAATAAAGTACATCGTCCATGATTTTTCAGGTGTCTATCTCTTTTTTCCCCCCTTCCCTTCCTTCATAATGTTTTGGTTACCCTTTCCCAAGTGATTGTCTTTTTCCCTTTTCTTTTTTCTCCACCCCCATCTTCATTTTTTCATCATTCTTTTCCACCCATTTCCTTCATTTTCTTTCGTTCCTCCCTTCACTTCTTTCCTTTTCCACTTTCCTTCTGCTTCTTCCTTTCCTCTTTTTCTCCTCCCTTCCTTTCTCTCACCCTTTCTTTTTTCTTTCTTTTCTTCCACAGTGAAGTTTTGGGATCTTTCCCACTCAATTCCACACTTCCTTTTCGTTCTTCCTTTTCTTTTTTTTCCCCTCCTCAGCCCGCCCTAAACCAAGCTTAAAAACCAAATCATTGTTAAATACAAGTTAAGATGCTAACACTACTCATAAATGCTAATTGTGTACGCAAAGATACTTTTCGCTCCCTTATTCCTAAATCCTCTAAGAATTTTATTTTTCTTAATTGTGGACAAAATAAATTATGGCCTTAATACATAAGAAAGTAAACCCCGGTTTAGACCACACATATTTTAAATCCTTTCCTAAAAAGACATATGGTAAGAATAAGGAGGAGGAATCCAATAAAGGTTATAATATTCGCAGGATTTAGGGTTATACCTTTTTATTTCATCGAAAAACAACTCAACTACATGTCCCAGAGATGGAGCTTTATGTTAAGATAACCCCGATCGAAATTTGGCTTATTCTTATTATTTTTATTATAGCAACATTATTAAACCTCAGTCCTTTAAACAACTGCCACATCTGTATGCGAGCCGACCATGGTCTAGGTGTCTTATTTCGACCAGGAGACCCTCGACCTTTTTGAAGGCTGCAACAGTCTGGTAACGCACCGACCAAATGCAACAAAACTTTTATCAGTCTCGGATTTAAGTATTCTTACTATGGGCATCTTTGAAGACTCCCACCTCGGCATGCGAACCGACCATAGCAGTAAAACATTTATCAGCCCAACTATTCTAATTATTATTATTACCTCCCAACCTTAAAATGACAGTTACATCGTAATTGCGAGCCGAATGCAATTAGGGTAGGGTGTTTAAAGTTGTATCCATGATCCAAAATTCTTTGTTCGGCTTTCGCGGTTTATTTACATTATTAATAATTATTATTGAGCCTAATTCAAGTCATGGTGTCTTTTTAACTACCTATACAACGGTAGGCGAGCCGTCAGAAATCAGTAGTCTATTCCCCACAACACTGATAAAACCTCGATGTGTTAGAAAGCCATACTTCAACCAGAAGGAATCTCTAAATAAGTGATCTAAACTAAGAAACGCCAAAAACCAAAAGTAACTACGTTATTTATTCATAAATTAAAAACGTTTATAAAGCTGGTGGGAGCAAAAAGGGGCACCCCCCAAAAAATAACATTATAAAGCTCTAAAGAGATCCAACTACTCCACGCTTAGCATCTAACTTATATTCAACTCTATCATTTCTCATTCTTCGCAAATTTAAAATCTTTAATAAAAAGATCCGCGAATGCTTAGTCTAATAAAAACAAGCTTTGCATATTTAAAGTCTATTATGGAAACTTGCAAACTCTTGGCTTTTTCAAGTAGAAATTCGCGTTTTTAAAGCTTCTTGTGATAAAAGACTACAAAATTTTAAATTATATAAAGGTATGTGTTCAAGCTAGAGCTGCAACATGCTCGATCAAGTCAAAATTTAGTTCTCAAAAAGACAAAAACTATGTGTCAAAACACGTATTTTAATGTTTTGAATTTTTTTAATATTGGCTTTATAAATCACATAATTTTTGCAAGTTTTGATGGTAAAATGGGGTTACGTGAAGACAAGCAAATGAAAGTAAGATCAAGATCGAAAGATCCCCCATACATAGAACTAAACATTGTCCTCAAAGTATAAGAGGTCTCTACGTAAATCTAAAAGCCGTTTATTAATTATATGCTAATAGATAAACTTGAATCAATAAGATCTAGGAAATTAGATCCCATATATAAGCATGCAAATGATTGACCCCACCCCCCCCCCCCGCACGAGTAAACGATTTGACAAAACCATGAGCGATGATAGTCTTCATAATCCAAGGCAATCCTGGACTAAAAACAGCCAACCGCACGAAACACGAAAAGGAAAGAGGCGAGCCTCCTTACGTCACACTTATTCATAATTATTATACTAATATACTATTACTAGGGATAAGCATGGGTTGCCACCCACGAAGCGCTTGTTTTTGTTAACCGAGTCACGAGCCTGACTCGACCCCAAATTTATTGGGTCCACCATGAAGGGAAGTTGGAGATCCCAGGACAACCATATTGGTATTTCCCTCCAAAATAGTGTTTTAAGGTCTGTGAGTCGATCACCTTGAGGTTGGTTCCGTCGGTTTTGGAGATAACTCAAACTCTCGGACTCCAGAAGAGAAAACTTGAGCAACGTGGAATGGTCCTGTCCAACGGGTTTATGAGCTTGGCCGAGAAAATCATTAAATCGAGAATTGAAGAGGAAAAATTCGATCAGACCAAGGTTGTGAAAACACGGTTCATAATCTTGGAGTCATGAATCTTCTTCGTTTCTCTTTGGTAGAATTAAAGATTCGTCGTAAGCATGATCCCGGAGATCATTTAAATTCATTCATTTGAACTTTCTGGTGATCACCCGCGGTCTTAAGGTCAAATTACAATGCTTTAAGGCCCAATATGCCTTTGTGTTCAAGTTCGATAGGAAGATGACAAGCATTTCCGTACACAAGCTTATAAGGAGTGCACCTGATGGGTGTCTTGTAATGCGGTAGGAAGGCCCCTAAAGGAATCATCTAACTTATCGGACCATAAAGCATGATTTTCGCCTACGGTCCTTTCTAAGATTAAAAAACGTTTCAAAACCACGATTTGAAACCTTCCACTGTCCAGCTAGTTTGTGGAATGATACAGAGGGTAGAAAGAACGTGGGTAACTCTATACTAAGAGCATGACCTTTGTCAAATTGTCATTGTAAAATAGAGTACCTTCGATCACTAATTATAGACGAGGAGTTCAAATCGGGCCCCCCAAAAAGAAAAAAAAAAGATTTTAAGAATTTTACGACAACTCGGGCATCATTAGTGGGGAACGCTTTTTCTTTAACCCATTTAGACAAGTAGTCAACGGCTATGAGAATGCACTTGTTCCCCCGAGAAGACGTGAATGGTCCCATAAAGTCGATGCCCCATACGTCAAAGATCTTGCATACTTGAATTGCATTTTGAGGCATTTCGTTCTTTTGCAAAATTTTGCCTTGACGTTGACATGAGTCACATTACTTTAACATGTCATGGCATCGCGATAGATTGTCTTCAAAAGAAACCGAAATGAAAGACTTTCTTAGCGGTTGTAGTTCACACCCAATGAGTGGTCCCCCGGTGGGTCCATTATGCAAGCCATGAGGATATCAACCGGCATCTTCCGTAAACACGACCGTCAATCATTTGATCCGCATAAATCCAAACGAGTATGGACCGGACCCAAAATAATGCTTTAACGTCCTTAAAGAATTTTTTCTTTTGTTTGGGATAATGTTTTACGCCATTCTTTTTACTACAAAATCCCCGCATGTAATTCGCAAATGTCGAAAACCACGGTGTACTCAAATCACCATGTAAAGTTTTATCATACCGAGGGCCTCCGAGAGAGTAATGTTTCGTAATTTCCTTTTCTCCTGAGATCACCATGGATGAGGATTTTCTAAGCTTAGACAAATGGCCATCCGCGACATTCCCCGCTCCTTTTTTTAACACGAATAATTGACATCAATCTGGAGTAGGAGAATGGTATGTGCCTTAATTAATACATACCATTTTTCCATTAAAAACCAGAGCTTAAATACAAAAACGTACCAAAAATACATTGTATTTGTATGTGTTGTATTTGTATTGTGCAGGTAACGAATATCTAAGAAAAGGACAAAAACGAAGCCAAAACGACAAAACCGAGCACGAGAACGGAAAGAGCGTGAAAGAAAAGTCAAATCAAAGCCAAAAGTCAAAAAGTCAAAGTCAACCAAAGTCAACCCCGACAAAGTCAAAGTCAAAGGCGGAGCCGATATCGAAGAAATGTTAAATGGGCCAACCCGTACCCATCTAATGGGCCGGGTCAGCCCATTTAAACATATTGAAGACTTTATAAGCCTTAAAAACTTATAAAAGGCCCAATTCCCCTTTTATCAATACCCGACCCAAACAGTGTACACAAGCCCATTTAACCACTTAACTGCTGTTAACCAACCATTCAAACCTCTATACCCTTAACCCCCGCCTTAGTCTTAAAGGACTAACAGTTGCAAACAATACCAACTCAGGGACTGATTTTGCCAAAGTTCAAACAATTTTCACTACCCGCTAATAGAGCCAGGTACTGTTCCCCCATCGTCTCCACCTTGTCGACCCATACCTAAACATCACCCTCCCCCTCTACCCCACTCCACAAATGGCCAAATCCACCTTGGCAATCCCCAAGAACCCAATTCGTCTAAGGAAAATGACAAGAAATGGATGGCTTTGATCAATGGACTTGGGCACCACTCAAATTCAATGGCTAAGATGAATGACTTGAAGCTCTCACACAACAAGCACACCCTCAGTCTCTCTCACGAAGAAAGCACACATCCTAGAACCTTTTTAGCTTTTATATAAATAGGACTCATTGTAAGCCCTTGGGCATTGAGTTTTTTTATCTAGTTTAACTTTCAGCTTATATTTTAAGTCTTTTTAGCTTATTTCCTTTAAGTTAGAGCTTATTTGAGCTTATTCGCATTTTAGTCTAAAATTTTAAGTTAAAAAGCCTTTTTAGTGAATCTGTCCTTTTAGCTTATCTTAGTTGCTTATTTTTGTTCAAATATGCTTAATAGGCGTAGTTAAGTATCTGTCTTAGCTTATTTTATTTGTTTCTTTGATTATTTGTGCTTAAAATTGCTTAACAGTTTAGCATTTAGTCACTTAGTGTAAAAAGCTTAATCTGTCACCCTTTTGTTCTTATTTTTGTGCTTATTTGTGGCTTATATAAAAAGTGTTTTTGTAAAAGTTAATTATTTTTAGCTTAACTAAAAAGTTGTAAAAAAAATGGAAAATAAAAAACATTTGTGAGTTGGGGGAAGTCCCAGGTGAGCAGGACTCGAACCCGGGACCTTAACCCCTACTCACCAAATGTTTTAGCACACACGTAAAAAATGGTAGATTTGATACACCCTCTACCACTAGGCGCCCTTGGAGAACTTTTTCCATTAGACATTGCAAAACATTTTTTCCCCCCCCTATAATAACTTATACACATTTTCACCTCTTTTTTCATATGTCACTCCGTAGCTTATTTTGGCTTATTTTTAGCTTATTTGATAAGCTGGTTTAACCGGCTTAGTTTTTTATTGTGGCGATTGTAGGGGTTTTTAATTGATGTTTAGTATTTTTTTTTGTTATTATTTTTTTTTTATATAATTTTTTTTGAGTGTGGCCCTAGTATCATTACATCATTTAGACTTTCCCTCCAATTTTTTGAGATTTTTCCAACTTAATGTTATTTTTATTAAATTTTCGTAATTAAAATTTAAAAGTCAATTAAAAATAGTCTAAATTAATTTAGAAAGATACAAAAAAATAGTTTTTATAGTTTTAGAATTAATAATTAATGGTGTTACAAACTTAAAAATATATTTTCCATTATTAGATTTTAATTTCTCTTTTAGCTTTTTAATTTTAGTTTAGTAATTAGTTTTTAATTATAAAAAGTAGTGAAAAATATTTTTCTGAGTTTTTATGATAGTTTAGACTTTTCTAAAGTAGAAAACCATTTTTTAGAATTTTTAGGTATTAATTTGTTATTTTTTAGAATTTTAAATAGATTAAATAGGTTTTTAATTCATAAAAAATTATAAAAAAGTCAAAAAAAATATAAATCTTTTTTAGAAAATTTTCTTTTGTCATTTTAGAGGTTTAGAAACTAAGTTTGCATTTTTAGGGTTTAATTTTGACTTAGTTGATAATTAGACGCGTTTTTAGGATCCTCAGTTTTCGTTTTTAGTTTAAAATTGTGTTGCTTTAATTGTTTTTAGTGTAGATTGCATTAATTTTCCATAGATTTAGAAAATCCAATCATAATCTTTGTTCCATTCAAGCATCAAATGTCAAACCGTCTTTTGACTTTTCATTGCATTCCTCGTTGGGGATAACGACCCGGGAATCATACTTCCTGGGTTTTTTACATTGAGATTTTTGATTCTTATTATATATTTATATATTTATTATATTTAATATGTATAAAGGGTTGAGTTTCGTCATTGTCAATTTTTGTCATGCTAGCTTTTGTCATTGTTGTAGGTACACCACCAACCACTTCCACTCATTAAGGAATGAAATTAATTTCATTCAATTCTTTGTCACCCGTATCATACCTCAATCACAAGTTAATCACCACAATGAGTCACCATCTTCATCATTCTCACTCTTCAATTAATCACTCCCACGTGATTAATTTGCTTTAATAAACTACTCACCAAACGTTTTAACTCACACACTCTCTACCACTAGCGCCCTTGGGACTTTTTCGTTACATCTTGCAACATCAATATATTTATACACGTTTTCATTCCTTTTTCTTATAAGCAATTCGTAGTTTATTCCGGGCTTTGTAGGGCATATTCGATAAGCTGGCTTAACCAGCTTATTTTTCCTAGGAACTTTACAACTTTTAGGACTTTCCTGCAATTTTTTAGATTTTTCCTCCTTTATTTGTTATTTTTCTTTATTTTTTGAAGTTTAAAATTTTAGAAAGTCATTTAAAAATAGTAAATTAATTCAAAAAATACAAAAAAATAGTTTTTAGATTTAGAATAAATAGTTTTAGGTTTACAAAGTTTAAAATCTTTTTCATCATTTTTAGATTTTAAATTTCATTTTTAGCTTTTTAAATTAATTCTAGGAAATAGTTTTTAATTATAAAAAGTAGTGAAAAATGTTTTTCTGAGTTTTTATGATATTTTAGACTTTTCTAAAGTAGAAAATCATTTTTTGGAATTTTTAGGAACTAATTTGTTATTTTCTAGAATTTTAATTGATTAAATAGGTTTTTAATTCATAAAAAATTATAAAAAATGTAAAAAAATATAAATCTTTTTTAGAAAATTTTCTTTTGTCATTTTAGAGGTTCAGAAACTAAGTTTGAATTTTTAGGGTTAATTTTTGCCTTAGCTAGTTTTTAGACGCGTTTTTAGGATTCCCCGTTTTGCGTTTTTAAGTTTAAAATAGTTTTGCCTTAATTGTTTTTAAGTGTTTGCATTAATTTTCCCATAGTTTTAGAAAATCAATCATAATCTTGTTCCATTCAAGCATCGATTATCAAAACGACTCTCGACTTTCAATTGCATTCCTCGTTGGGGATAACGACCCGGGAATTCATCTTCCCGGTTTATTACAATTGAGATTTTTGACTATCCTTATTATATATTTATATATATATATATATATATATATTAAAGGGTGAGTTTAAAGATTGTCAATTTTGGCGCCGCTGTCGGGGAGGATTGTATACGATTGTCGTTGCGTTTGACAATTTGTATTTGAAGATCCTTCCGTGTGAAGTTATTTTGCTTATTTTCATATAAAAAAAATACAAAAAGATTTTCCTTTTATTAGTATATATATAATATAAAAAACATAAAAATAAAAACCAAAAATTTTAAAACATTGTCCATAAAAAGAAATAAAATTCACTACCAATATAATACTTTCAACTGAAGTATTATCATTAATAAGTTCCCGAACCAAAGATCAAAAACTTACCTTTTGTGTCACTCGCGAGGTACGGTTCACCTTTGAAAGATAAACAAACTCTAAGAGGGGTATAAGGGGGTCGTTCCAACGAACTACGACCCTAAAGGAGAAAGGTTTTTAATAGCTTCGCGCTTTCCTACTCCTCCGCTCCTTTGTGCGTTTTTCTCTTTAAAGAGTTACCGAGAAGCTTGTTGATTATTAGGTTTAAGTGTCTTATCTCATTGTCCGTTATTAAAATAAATTGTGAATACATTGTTGAAAAACCAAAAAAAAAATATAAAAATAAAAAATATATAAATTTTCGTATATTTATATTTTTAGTGCATGCGCACTCGTTCTCAATCCCAGTAATTCTAACCGTCAACAACAACAAGTCCCACCGACTTTTGTTGAACCATTTAATCTTGTGGAACCAATTGAAAATCAAGCTCCTCCCATAGTTACGATGGCCGATAATCTTACTATGGCGCAGTGCTCGGAAGCACCCACCGAGGGTTACGAGATGCCCATCATGTCACCGAGACACCTGCGGACACCTTTGAAGCTTAAGCATTGGTTTGCTTACCTCTTGTTCAAAACAAACAATTTTTTGGACATGACAAGAAGACCCTCATGCTCACATGCGATATTTTCAACCAAGGATCACTTCTACGTGAGTTTCCCGAAACGTCCGAGTACGTCGGTTAAGCTTATGCTTTTCCCATTTTCCCTCGAGGGTGCCGCCCGAATTTGGCGTGAAAAAGAACCTCCTTGATCGATTCTTACATGGGATGATCTTGTTTCAAAATTCATCAACAAATTCTTCCCTCCTTCTAAAAAAATAAACCTTCGAAATGAAATCATGAGATTTCAACAAAGATTTGATGAAACTTTTTACGAGGCATGGGACCGATTCAACGATCTTCTTCGGGCATGCCCACATCATGGATTTTTGGAATTACATCAACTCGATACTTTCTATAATGCTTTGAACTCTAATGATCAAGATTCGTTGAATTCCGTCGTGGGTGGTAATTTTTTGGATAAAATGCATCGGGATTGCCTAAGAATCATTGAGAGCAAATCCAAAGTTCGTAATTCACGTAACAAACCGGTTGTTGCCAAAGTGAGTATGAGCAATTCTACCCTCGTTATTTTTCCCGATGTTGCCGAACTTAAAGACATGGTGAAGGCCTTACTTCTCGATAAGAAAAACCAATCCCAATCTCCCGCTACCGTAAAAGCGGTCGAGGAGAGTTGTGTTACTTGCGGTGGTGCTCATTTTCCCAAGCCGCCGTGGCTAATTTCAATCAAGGAAATACTGGTTACCGAACCCCGATTGCTAATCAAATTCGACCTCCCGATTTTCCTCCCGTTTAACAAAACCAAGGAAATAATCAAAACCGTTACAACCAAAAACGGGGGAATAATTACAACCAAAGCCAAATTTATCGACCCCCGATTAATCAACCTCCGGTTCACCAAGCTCTACCGTACCAAGCTCCGGCTCCGCAAACACAAGGTGTGTTATAGGATGATTTTCAAAACTACGCCAAAGCTAATGATGCAGTTAAGAGAAATATGCAAAATCAAAATCAAAACTTGCAAAATCAAATGACCAATTTAACGAACATGCTTTCCAAATTCGTGAATTCCAATACCGCTTCTACTTCAGGTTCAGGGACACTCCTTGTAATTACAATTACTAAACCCCAAAGGAGACTTGAAGGGTATTACCACCCGAAGCGTTGTTGCTTATCCAGGACCCACGATTCCTACTACTTCTACTTCTCCTCCTAAAGTAATGGAACGTGAAACCGAGGTGACAAAGTACACGATTGACTCCTACTAATAACGGGAAGTACCAAAAGAAGTCACAACTCCGGTTGTCCCCAAGTACAACTAAGTACTCAAATTCTGAGCCCGTTGTTGCTCCCGTTAGTGCTTCACAGCCTAACCTGAAACCATCAATTCCATATCCGTCTAGACTTAATGACCAAAAGATCCGCGAAAAAGCTAACAATCAAATTGAGAAATTTTACCAAATCTTTCAAGATTTGCATTTTGACATTAGCTTCGCGGATGCTTTAATTCTCATGCCTAAATTTGCCTTGACACTTAAGAGCTTGATTAGTAACAAAGAAAAATTGTTTGAATTGGCTAGAACTCCATTGAATGAGCATTGCTCGGCGGTTTTCCTCAAAAAGTTACCCGAAAAACTTGGAGACCTCGGCAAATTTCTAATACCATGTGATTTTGTGCTTAGCCTTGGCCGATCTTGGCGCTAGCATTAATCTCATGCCATTATCCGTGTGGAAAAAGCTTTCTCTTTCGGAGCTCACTCCTACTTGTATGACTCTTAAACTTATGGCCGTTCGATCTCCCAACCAATCGGTATCGCCGAAGATGTCTATGTAAAAGTAGGAAAGTTCCAATTCCCGGCCGACTTTGTAGTCGTAGACTTTGATGCCGATCCCCGAGTTCCCTTAATTCTTGGGAGATCCTTCTTAAAGACCGGACGTGATTTGATTGATGTTTACGAAGGAGAATTAACTCTTTTGTGTTGGAAAATAAGCCGTAACATTCAATCTAGATCAAACTTCGAGATACTCCTCTAATTATGATGATAATTTGTTAGTCTTATATTAATCCTTCACAACTAATAAGCAAACTCGAATAAGCCTTGAATAAACTCTTGATGAGCCGACAACAAAGAAAGAAGAAAAGGAAGAAAAGAAAATTAGGGAAAGTTAGATTAGAGAGAGAAAGGTGAGTTACAAGTGTAAGAAATGCAACCAACACCCTCTCCATATGTGGAGAGGGCTCTTTTACACCCTAAGCCATTTACTTGGCACATGGGCTGGGCTTGGCTAAACTTGGGCTTTGAGCCCGAAACACGGACAATATTAGATTACAATCCAAGCCCGTTGAACTCGACTAGCCTATTACAATACAAGACCTAGTTTGACTTTATAAGACCGATAACATTCTTGTTTGACTTAATATAATTAAGGCTAACACTGGGTTTGACGGATGTATTAAATGCATTTTAACACGCGATCCTGACTTTTAATAAAGTACGAGGTTTGTAACCCGCGTTCCGCCGCGGAGCGCGAGGGACTAACTGTGCAACGGACCGATGACCCCAATAATGCGAGTGAGTATTTCGTAAATACCCGAGAGGCTATTTCGTAAATACCGGCGGGTAAACGGGTCGGACCAGGTCGGGTAGACCCGACGCATTAAATGCACCCGGGTCGAACCCGGGTAAACCCACACATTAAATGCAGCATCCACTGGGGTTTAATATATATAATAATATAATTTTTTTGATATATTTATAAGTGTGGAAAATGTATTGTTTTACAACTTTTTTTTACACTTATTAATGTAAACAATTTTTACACATTATTATTATTATGTGCTAATAAAATAATATAATTTTACATACTTTTTTTAAAAGTGTGTAGATTGGACTAGTTTTTTGTAATGTGTGTATATGTAAGGGTGCTCACGGTTTGAAAACCGGACCGGTTTTTCAGACTGGATCGAACAAGACCGGACCGAACCGAAACCGACCTTGGCCAAAATACCGGACCGAAGACCGGATCGAAATGGTCCGGTCCGGTCCAGGTCGGTCCGGTTCGGTCATCGATCCGATCCGGTCCTGTCCAATAAGGCATAATTGCCGGGTTTTTTGTAAGACCGAACCAGACCGATCGGACCGAAGACCGAAAATAAAGAAAATGATGGACCGAGGACCGGACCGAAATAGGTTCGGTCCGGTCTGTGGTCCGTTTTGCTCACCCCTAATATGTATGGTTGAAAAAAAAACAAAAGGAGCAGATAAATGATATTATCTTCATCTACAAATAAGTGTCTAGTTTGACTTTTAAGAGTTAAGCTGGTTCAAGACCTTACATATCTTTATGTGTGTTATATAATACTTGATGCAAAACATATGAATGAGTTGGGTTTTAAGTGTATTTTTCATTAGTATAATTTTTATCAAGTATTATATAACACACAAAAATATATTTAAGGTGAAAGTTGAACCACTTTGATTTTGAAAAGTCAAACTAAACACTTATTTTGAAACAGAAAAAATACCCATTTAACAATAATGAAGATGAAAGCATGATCTTTAAAAAGGAGATAAATAATAAGAATGTGTATAACTCAAGGTTTGGCTGCAAATTTCGTCCCTGTGTAATGACTAAAATACCCTCATGTGCAACGCACGTGAGAGTCGCTAACAAAAAAAAATCTAAAACGTGCAAAAATGACAAACCACAAATACATAATTTGTAGCTTACCCTAAGAAAAACTATGCATAAAATATGGTATATCAAGGTTGTTGAGGCCGTTATCACATGGGTGGTTGAGGTAGTTTTCATGAACTTAGGGCTATCTTTAGCAATATTTCTTATTATTTCGAGACAAAGCAAGTAGTAAGGGTTCACGAGATGTTTATTCGCCAATACTCATCATGAATCTTTTATATAATAAAAGAATTACATCATTTCGGAGTTTTCTATTAAATTGAATCTTATGAATTAAAAAGTTGGACCAATC
>BQNB010067083.1:3432-14834 GCA_026074375.1 Tanacetum coccineum | reverse complement strand
ATAACATAACTTATAAAACAGAAAAAAATAAAAATATATATGTAGTTTAGAAAAACATAATGTATAAGTCCCGTGCGTGCACGAGCATTAAAACTAGTACAGAGGTCTATAGGATGAGGTAAACGCTTAACTATGGCAATCAATTTTACTTGAGTCAATAATTTTTACTCGAGTTATTTGAGTCAAATAGAATAACCCAAATATTAAATAGGGTCGTTTATCGGGTTAAAAACGTTTAGCTAACTCAAGTTCGGTAGACCCAATTGACCCGAACAAGGGTTAAAAAAAATTTAATATAATTTTTATAACTTTTCTATTAAACTACAGAGTAGTATAAATACGCAATTTTATTACTCCACCCGTCTCAAAATAAATGTCCAGTTTGACTTTTCAGAGTCAAACTGGTTTAACTTTGACCTTAAATATTTATTTTCTTGTTATATAATACTTGATAAAAATTATACTAATGAAAAATACACTTAAACCTTAATCTATTCATATATATTGCATCAAATATTATATAACACACACAAAAGTAGTTAAGGTAAAAGTTGAACCAGTTTGACTTTGAAAAGTCAAACTGAACACTTATTTTGGGACGGACCAAGTACCATTTTACTCTTCCTTAGGTTGACCTGAATCCGAATGGACCTGACCCAAGTAGTTTTGAACCGAATTAACATGAACCCCTACTAACCCTAATTCAAATAGTGTCGGGTTTGATATGTTGTTTTTAGCCTTGACCCGAACCGAATTGACGCAAACCTAAATATTAATAACCCGACCCGATTAACACTCGTGATTGCACGCAATCCTTTGTTCGTAAGAAGACTATATATCCAAGTCAACTTAGATTTGAGGAACCATCCGAGTAATTAACTATACACGTACAAAAAGTATAAAATGAGCCCAAGTCACACTCTATCGTGATAATCCATTTCCATGTATTTTCCTAACTTTTTCTAAACCTTATACGTACATGACAAATATAATAAGACGATACTTTAGATATTATCTAAAATTTTCACATTGTAAGTTCCATTTCAAAATTTATCTTTAAATTCTCATATAAAAACAAGGCATTCATTAGCCTTTTCTTTCTAACGTTTTAACCTGCAAAAAATAATTTCAAGATTATTTAATTTCAATTCATAACGGTTTTTCTAACTCTCGATCAACGTCAAAACCCTTATTGTAAGCAACATTATCTATGATCATTGTTTATATATCATGCATGTTTTATCTGTAACGTGTTATATGTATCATTTTCTTGATGGGTTATTTTTGTTGGAATTTTTAGGGCACGAAATCGAAAGCAATGCCGAATAATGCAATTGCATTTGCCGAAAGAGCAACGAGTGATACGTTGACAGAACCTGACTGGGATCTAAATGTCGAGATATGCGATATCATAAATGTGGATCCAAGGTACCATATATTTTAGGGTTTTCTTTTACAATAGGTGTACGTGTTTATTAGGATTTTGCTTCTTTAGGTGCAATAAGGTGTGCAATAAGCTGTTTATTATGGTTTTGCTTATTCAGGTGCAATAAGGTGTACAATAAGTTTTTATTAGGATTTTGCTTATTCAGGCGCAATAAGGTGTACAAAAATAAGTTGTTTATTATGGTTTTGCTTATTCAGGTGCAATAAGGTGTAAAATGAGTTGTTTATTAGGGTTTTGCTTATTAAGGTGCAATAAGGTGTACAATAAGCTGTTTATTAGGATTTTGCTTATTCAGGTGCAATAAAGTGTACAATAAGTTGTTTCAAACTACCTACTCAAAACAGCTAATTTTAATTTATGCAATATACTTAACGATAGGTCTATGTGTTTAAGGTTTTGCTTATTAAATCAGTTTAAAACGCAATGCCAAATATCGACGTTTACGATTTTTGGGCAAGAATAATTACTTCTTGGTAACTTACATGTAGTCGTCGTTTTCTTGATTTGTAGTCAAGCAACAGATGCAATCGAGATACTAAAGAAGCGTCTTGGAAGCAAAAGTCCAAACATACAGCTACTTTCGCTTTCTGTATGTCATTTCGTTATCATTTCCATATGTTCATGATTGTTATCTATCTGCTTGATTTGGAATGCTGTTCTTATTCTGACGAATACTGATTTAGGCACTTGAAGCTTTGAGTAAAAACTGTGGGGAGAACGTGTTTCAGGAAATCGTTGATCGGGGCATCTTGCATGATATGGTTGAAATAGTGAGGGAAAAGGTGAAATATATGTTTTTTTTGTGTTACAGATTGTTTCATTTATGATAAATATGATCTGTGTTTATATAGCTAAATTGGTTATTTTGGTATGCAGTCAGATTTAAATGTACGAGAAAAGATTCTGATATTATTAGATACTTGGCAAGAGGCTTTTGGTGGACTTGAAGGAAGGTATCCTCAGTGCCACTCAGGATATAACGAATTGAAGGTGATTGATCTTCTATTTTGTATACTGTATTAGTTTTCGTGGTGTTGATTTTTTTTTTGCAAAATAGAATGTTTTTCATGTGACATGAAGTACTAGAATAAGATAATCAACTAGTTGTGCTCGTGTTCTGTTCTTCAATGATTTAGATCATCTGATAGTGTCTAGCAAATTATGATTATAAAAGTGATTCAGAGGGTGTTTGGGATAGCTTATTAAGCGATTATCTGCTTAACAACTTATAATAGGACTGTTAATCTGCTTATTTTGAAGGTATATTTCTGGTTTGTGCTATAGAATCCAGAACCGAGTAGTTGACTACATGCTACTTAAAAATACAATGCCAAACACCCCCTTACAAACTAAATATATTTACTGACATTGGTCTCTATTTTATCTTATGAATTACTAGTCTAGCGGAGTAGAATTTCCACCCAGAGAGAAGAACAGTGTGCCGCTATGTACACCTCCACAAACGCACCCTATTGCAACTTATGGACGTTTCGACCCTGAGGCCTCCCATCAAACTGATCCTTTAGGACTCAGGTATATATTTCTTAAATATTTATAATGATCTGCGAAAAAAAAATCTAATTACATTTTGTGAAAATTGACAAATTTGCTCCATTCTTCAACTTGTCATGTTTAACAGCTTGTCGGAAATTACGAATGCACAAGGAATAGCAGTTCTGTTGATGGATATGCTTAACGAGTTGGACCCTAACAACATAACGGTAAACTAGCTTATTCATTCATCTCCTCTAAGAAATCATTTTATGCTAAAGTTTAACTATTACGGAGTATTACGTTTTTGTTGTGTTCCTATTTCAATTGGTTTCTACTATCTTGTCTTAGGGAGTAGAGGAAGAATTGATTGCTGAACTAGTTGACCAGTGTTGCAATTTTCAGAATTATTTGATGGCTCTTATTGATAGTACATCGTACGCACTAACTTTATCTTTTAATTTTCCAAATCAAGTTTTTCCAACCACTTAAGGGTGGCCTAGTGGCAAAGGGAGTTGTGGCTATCACTCTAAAATGTGTGAGGTCTCAAGTTCAATTCCTGCTAGGTGCAAACAACTTTAAGTGGCCACGCCAACCTCCTGAAAAGGGAGGGCTTTACCTGGTTTGAGTCTGTGTGGCGGTGGACTTAAACCTCGTGGATTAGTCGGCCAATAGGTCGGAAACCATGGTCACCAAAAAAAAATCAAGTTTTTCCATTAGAAATATGTAATTATGCCTAACAGCGATTTACATTCTTTTTATAGAAATGAGGTGCTTCTAGGTAAAGCTTTGGCGTCAAATGATACTTTAATCCATGCTCTTTCTCGTCATGCTGAGATTGTTGAATCACGAGACGATTATGGGCAGTTAGCACCAAGGTATATGTTTCTTTACACTTTATAACTTGAAGCGATTTTTAAATATTACTTGATTATCTATAAAATTATTACTAAAATCAGCGTCGTTTTATACGTAGTTATAAAATATATGTAACTTTTGGCAAATATCGAAAAGATTGTCGAGCTTAGTTGAACGGGTATACTAACCAACCAGTCACGTCATTATTCTACAGGGTTTCCTTTTAACATTACTAAAACTTTATAAGTAAAGTGGTTTTAGTAGCGTTTGTTTCATGTCATTGACCAAACAGGAAATGAATTAATAAGACTTTGCGGTTTTAAAAAAATTTCCACCTTGAAAGTTTGAGTCTTTTTCTTTAGTTTTGATCCAAGGCTCTCTCTATAGATAGTTAGATGGGGTGTTATTGTTGTTGAAAATTTGGGTGGGTCGGACAACAGGCGCATATTAAGAATTAGTAAATGGGTCGATTCTAGTTAGATTTTGACCCGTCAACACTTTTTTAAGGACTTCAACTAATATTAGCATCTTGCTTGTGTTATCACAGGTCGTCAAGGGACTCGCCACATGCACATAACAAGAACGGTCCCCATGAACCAGTCCATGTTATCCCAACTCCCCCTCGTCCACCCTTAGCAACCAATTCCAAGTGTGAAGATTCCAGTTGGGTTGACGAGGACTTTTGGAATTATATTGGTTCATCAAGTAATGGGTTGGATGGTGAGACTCGTGACCTTTCTCTGCCTCCAGTCAAGAAAGAAAAATCCGAGGACATTTGGAATTAAAATCTTGTTGATGTCGTGAATACCATATCTTCCTCTTTGAAACATAATACGAGTAATTCATTTCGAGTGATCTGAATAGTGCACTTGTTTACAATACAAATTTAATTGCTATTCTTTAGGGTCCTCGGTCCGGGGTTTTTGTTATTTTCGGTCTCGGTCCGACCAAAAACCCGACGATTATACCGTGTAGGACCGGACCGGACCGAAGACCGACCCGGACCGGACCGTACGATTTCGGTCCGGTCCTCGGTCCGGCATTTTAGACAAAGTCGGTCCTCGGTCCGGTCCGGTCTTGGCCTGTCCGGTCCGGTCCTTGGACCGTGCTCACCCTTAAATGGAACACATTTTTGTAGAATTTGAAGTTGGATTTTATGTTATTATTGTATTACTGTTTGTTGACTAACATGTTAATTCAAGTTCCAGTAAATTTTTTTATTTTGCAAACTTTCCCCAACTGGCAATGATGAGATTTTACATCAAAGTCAAAACTTTCCGGTAAAATTTTTATATTTCGCGTGTAGCTCGGTTGGTAATGAGCAATTTGCACATGAAAACATGAGGTTAAATGTTCGAGTCTTGGCACCTCACAACCACATTCGTTGAGTAAGTCATGTATGTTAGTCGGTAACACGGTTATTAACCTTTTGCACCTGACAACAATTGTTTTTATTTTATACTGTAGTACATAAAGCTAATGTCATGTGAAATGAGTATATGTTTAAGAGCTATAAGTGTCATAAGTCTGGGCTGACATGGGCCTAACAGTTTTCAAACTCTACTAGCTAAATTTAGCCCATCTTTAGCCCAAATATACAGCCCAGCCCATAAAATTAATCAGCTATACCATATTACCATGGTATCTATGAATTTTATTGAAGTTTTATCAGTTTTTGAAATCCTAGCATTTTTTTACTTGTCTGGGATCTTTTATTAGTTATTTTGTTGGTGTTCGTTCTTTAGCATAACACAATCTATCAATGAGCAACGTGTTAACATTCTTTGAACCATTTCACAAATGGTTTAAAACCAGGGGCGGCTCAACCTTTTCGGGGGCCTAAAGCGAAGCTTTAAGACGGGGCCTTTTAATCAAAGTTATTTGCCGAAAAATCGTTTATATTAAATTTACTTTTCCGAAAATCTTTGATTAGTTACTCGAAATCATTATAGTATAATATTTCATTTTCAATTGATAAATCAGCCAATATATATAATGTTTTGGTGACATTTTCGTTCGTTGATAACTTTAATTAACGTTAGTTTTAAAATACTTCTTTCTGTTGAAGTAACTGTTACCAAAATTGTTAACATCATTCTATACACCATATAAGTATTATGGAAATAGTTTATAATTATAATCTGATTAAGTATATCAATCAATGTAACATTTCTCACATGTATAATTTCTTTAAAAACTTTTAGTCTCAAAGAAAAACTATACCGTTAATACTCAAAACAATGGTTATAATCACGCCAAGAGCTATTTAAATCATAACAACTACATTTATAGCTTGTTATTATTCTTGGGATATTAAAATTTATCAATGCTAAATAGTTAGACTACGGCAATACCTTCATACAATAATAAATTAGGTCAAAATTTACTTTAGATGGACCCAAACACCTTCTACAAATGTATACAGAGAAGTAAATCGTTTTATAAGTCTCTTTCTTCGTCGGTTTTTATAGTTTCATTGTCAACATCTTTCTAGATATAGCTTGTTTTCTTTTCAAATTTTCATTCCACGTTCGTTTTTCATTAGCAATTTCTTTAGCGGAAACTAAAGCATCTTTAAAAGCAACTTCTGATTGAAGAATAATACATGAGTATATGAGATAAAACTACATAATGAAAGTATGTTTGTTGCCTTGTGGGTATGAAAAAATAAATGTCCACTAATCAATGTAAATGGTAAATGGTTTTTATCACACGAATTAATTTAACATTTACTTATTTTCATGCAAAAATGAATTATTTATATACTTATTACTTAATATATTTATGCTTAAATTATTTAACTCGCGGGCTTAAAAAATGACAAGTAAAAACAGAAAAACTTAAAATTTTGATTATTTAACATCTATCGGCTGATTGGGTCCTTGAATAATCAATCTCTATATACGGCGACAAAAAAACATGTGACTGGCGTTATATATATATACAAGGTCCTACGAAATCTAAGGCCTTAAAAAATCGGGGGCCTAAAACCCTAGCTTTACTTGCCTTACCCTTGAGCCATCACTGCCATAAACTAATATGATTACCGAAAGCTGATTTGAAAAAGAAAAACAGCTTAAATAACAGCTATACCGTGAACCAAAAACCAATGTTTTGAAAACCGGGTCAATAATCGACCCGGTCGAGTCACCGGGTCACCGGGTTACCGGTTCAACCGGTTGGCCCGCCGGGTCAACCCGGTTTTCAAAAAAAATAAAAAAATAATAATATTTGCAATAATACAAAAAATTATATATATAAATTATGAATATACCTTGTATTTAGTCTAAAAACGATTTACTACCAAATATAACATGTAACAAATAAAATTACGTTGCAAATATATATAAAAAACGTATTTTATTTATAAAAAAACATGAAAAAACCAAAACCCGGCCGGGTCAAACCGGGTCTCGAGAACCGGGTTGACCCGGGTCACCTTAAACCCGGCAGGTCAAACCGGGTTTTGAAAATATAAAACTCGGTTTAATTTAACCCGTTTTTTCCGACCGGACCCGGTTCAACCGGTTGACCCGGCCGGGTCGAACCGGGTTTCAAAACATTGCCAAAAACTCGATCAAAGTAACAGTTTTTTGAAAAATTAGTTTCCAACACGTTTAGTTAAAAGACCAAATGGAATGATGACGATAAAAAAAAGACTAGAAGCCCCATTGAAGTGAACGAGTTGACTATTCTTAAACGCGCTTACAAACACCAACAGTTGACCAAAAAAGTCAAACTAAAAAAATACACAAAGTTACCTAACTACATCACAGACCAATCACCACTCCTATAAGTGACATCATCTTATTTCTTATTCGTCTGTCTCCTAATCCAGTGTGACAGTCAGTAGCTTTTGAAATCAAAGAATATTCTTATCAAAGTTTCAAACAAAGCAGGCAGAATATTATATAAAAAAACTCATTTGACAAATATTTTCTTCATTTCTGCTCAAACTTTAGAGAAAAAAATTTGTTGTGAGATTTTCATCCGGTTTTTGTTGTGAGGTAAGCATGCAATTCCTATATTAAGTAGTTTTGTTACCGGCCGAGCACGAGCATGCTTGGCAGAGCTCGAGTTCGGCTCATTTATATGTATAAGGCTCGAGCTTGACTTTCCGGCTCATTTTGAGCCTTAGAGATTCTAGCTAGAGCTCGGGTCATCACATATTTTCTGGTCACATGTGTTTGTTTCGGCATATATAGTCAGCTTATGGCTTATTTGGTTTTGGGCTTATGTTTCACAAGCTCACTTTTTGTGGCTTATTATCTTCTGAAAAGGAAAAACACTGTACTGCAAAAATTCTATTTCTGCAAAGAAGTTCTGAAAACTAAACTTTTTCTTTTTCTTTTTTTTTTTTTTTTTTTTAAAAAAGCCATTTTTTTTTTTTTTTTTTTTTTTATCTCGGCTTATATAAAGCCGAAAAGTTTTCATAGAAAAGAAAAAAGGCCACAAAAAAAGTGAAGCTTGTGAAACATAAGCCCAAAACCAAATAAGCCATAAGCCGACTATATATGCCGAAACAAACACAAATTTATATAGCTCGACTTGTTAAATACACTTAGCTCTGGCTTGTTGATTGTATTCGTATAAATATACATAAAACAATAAATGATTATACGTATACGAAGTGTATTAATTACATATATAAAAGCATGTATTTGGAATGTTTGTTTAGGTAATTTGTTTAGGCTTGAGAGCCTAATCGACCCTGTAGTTTAAAGCTCTGATTGATGTTTCGGGCTTTTGCCGAGTCGATCATGCATGAGCAGCTTACGAGTTAACTCGTTTTTACCCCTAATTATGTATAATCACTGCTTAGCCTAATAGCCCGGAAAAACGGATGGTTTTTTTCTTCTTTTGTTTATCTAGTATTGTATCGTGTTTGAACTTGTTGCATGGGTGTATCATTTGTGTTAGATATATCAGTCTTTTATAGACACATTGGTCATGGTTTGTAGTTGTATATTATGATTTGTTATTTATGGGTTTTTATTTTTTTTTGGTTTTACAGGGAAAAGAAAGAAATGGCAAGTGATAACAATAGTGCAGCGGCATATGCCGAAAGGGCAACAAGTGATATGTTGACAGGTCCAGACTGGGCTATAAATATCGAGCTATGTGATCTTATCAATATAGATCCAAGGTATGATATATATTTCACCACCATATGCATTTGCTTGATGCTTATCGAAATTGCTTATAAGATTATCTGTGAGTGAAATAAGTTGTTTCAGATAACCAACTTGAAACTGCTATTCAAAAAAATAAGCAATCCCAAACACCTGTTGCATTTTGAAAGTCAACTTTAAAACGCGATGCCAAACACCCTTGAAAGTCTAGAATTTTTGGGAAAGTTATGCTGCTTATTGGTAACAAAGTTTGTATATACATGTTATCTTAATTTGCAGACAAGCAAAAGATGCAATCAAGACACTAAAGAAGCGTCTAGGAAGCAAAAGTCCAAAAATACAACTACTTACACTATTCGTATGCACTTCATTTCGTTGTTCATGATTGTTATTTATTTGGTTAATTTGGAATTCTATTTAATCATATTCTGTTGAGCTTTGATTTAGGTACTGGAAACTTTGAGTAAGAATTGTGGGGAGAATGTATTTCAGCAAATCATAGAGCGGGACATCCTGCGTGATATGGTTAAAATAGTGAAGAAAAAGGTGCAATATATGTTGTCATTTGTGCAGCATTTTGTTTTTTTTGGTAAGATGTTTTGTGTTGTTATGTAACATTAATAATTTCCATATGCAGCCAGATTTAAATGTACGAGAAAAGATTCTAATATTGATAGATACATGGCAAGAAGCTTTTGGTGGTCGTGGAGGAAGGTATCCGCAGTACTATGCAGCGTATAATGAACTGAAGGTGATTAACTCATTTATCATGTCATTTAGCAATAATTAGGTGTAGCAGCACGGATTGCGCCTAAATGATGAGATAAACAGAATAAGTTTCACTATACCCCAAACTGAGTATATGCGACTCAAGAACACATTAGTTCATGATCACCGTCAAAATGCAATGCCGAAAACCCCTGCGCAGATCATTGTAATTTTAACTTACGTTTTTCTTTTTGATGAACCACTAGTCTGCTGGAGTAGATTTTCCACCAAGAGTAGAGAATAGTGTGCCACTGTTTACACCTCCACAAACGCACCCCGTTTTTCAACCTATTTCAGCTTATGAAGAATCAGCTATTCAGGCCTCCCTTCAAACTGATGCTTCTGGACTTAGGTATTGCTTACTTACGTATCTGTACTCTTTTATGATCTATAAGCTTTCTCGTGAGACTAAGTCATGGTCTAATAATGGATACTTTGGTGACTGCAGCATGTCGGAAATTGCGAATGCAGAAGGAATAGTAGATGTGTTGATGGATATGCTTAGCGCGTTAGATCCTAACAACAAAATGGTAACAATTAACTAAATCATTTATGTTAAAGTTTTACTATTATTACTTTTATGTTGTATACATTATCTTAATTCTTATCTTGTCCCAGGCGGTAAAGGAAGAATTGATCGTTGACCTTGTAAGCCAGTGTCGTTCTTACCAGAATCGTGTAGCGACCCTCATTAATAGTACCTCGTAAGCACATACCTTAAGCTGTATAATATTGTTTTTTGAAATTTAAAAAATTCATTGTGTATCTATAAATATGTAGTTATGTTCTAACAAAATTTTGCCCATTTATTCCAACAGAGATGAGGTGCTTCTAAGTAAGGGCTTGGCCTTGAATGATACTTTGATGCGTGTTCTTGGTCGTCATGATGACATTGCAACCGGAGTTCCCAACGAGCTTGGGGCTTGGGATAATTCAGTTGCACCACTTGTAAATGCAACTTATGAGGATGATGAATCCGAAGATGGTTTTGCACAATTAGCACCCAGGTAAATATAGTTTAGTACATTTTAACCAATAGAACCCCCTACAACAATCATTCAGCTATAGAAAACTGTTGCAAGTTATAAAAAAAGCTTAATAACTTATCAACTTTTAACTACGATTATACGAATTACTATAATGTTTTGAACAATCTATTTTCTTGAATACGATGATTTTGGGAAGTTGTAAAGACTTTGATAATGTAATGTAGCAGTGTACCACTTCTATCCTGTTTGACCCATTCCTTATTTAGCCGAATTTTCATAATTTGACCCATTTTACTAGCAAGGTATATAATACGACCTTAGCATAAACGATATTTCCCTTTTACGTCTAGTTAGTCGTCATGAATTTTGGTTATTAACTTTGCAAACTTTTTGTGAAATTAGTCTTTGCCCGATTGTGAAAACATTAATAGCCATTTCGTCTAGTCCTACCATTATTAGAGAGTCTGTAACATGTTGACTGTAATGTTTCAGATCATCAAGGGACACACTACATGCGCGTAACGATAATGATAAGGGTGAATCAGTGCTTGTTAGCCCACTCGCCTCTCATCCACCCTCAACAACTAATCCTATCTACACGAACTCAAGCTCAACCGTTGACTACCTAAGCGGTGAAGTATACAATTCCAATACCAAAACAGATTCAAGTAGACCATCCATAGCAAAGACAGCTCGAGTCAGATTTGCTGATCAGCC
>BQNB010067082.1:0-34326 GCA_026074375.1 Tanacetum coccineum | reverse complement strand
CCCCCTTCTTTTGTGCCTTTGGCTTGTCGTTCTGTTTTAATTCTTTGATAAATTGCGATAATTTACCTGACTTGATCATCTCGTTTATCTGGCTTCTTATTTCTGGCCGGAGCCTGATGAAACAATGTTCGTATAGAACTTCTGAGGACACTCCACCGTCCACGTATATCCGGTGTACTAAGTGCCCTCCTATTTCAGCTTCGATGGTCATTGGTCCTTCTGTTCCATCTTCCTCTTCTAAAGACGGAAAAGAGATTACTGTCTCCAGAGAGAAGTTCTGGGTGACCCTTTGTTTGGCTACCCTCTCCCACGGTTGAATCATCAAGATGGCTAGGGACTTGTCTTTTCCGGACGTTTCCCCCTTCTTTTGTGCCTTTGGCTTGTCGTTCTGTTTTAATTCTTTGATAAATTACGACAATTTACCTGACTTGATCATCTCCTCTATCTGCTTTCTCAGCTGTATGCATTCGTCCATGTTATGCCCCGTATCCGCATGGAATTCACAGTACTTGTTTGGATCCCTTTTTTCCGCAGGAGTTACCATTGGCGGTGGAGCCTTGAATTTTCCTTTTTCTAAAGCGAAAATTTCTTTTGGGGTTTTCATAAGGAGTGAAAACCTATCTGGCTTCTGATCCGACCTTTGCTTGTTTTTAAAACCCTTTTTGAAGTTTGGCTTGTTTCCTCCTTCTGGTTGCCTCCACGGCGTGGGTGCTTTTTTCCGACTATGACTAAATGCGGTGACTTCCCCTTGCAGAAAAGACGTAGTCACCCTGTATATTTCGTCCATTGATCTCAGAATTTTCTCATATAAACGCTTAATCAACTCAGGGTGGGTTATCCCGTGCATGAATCCGGAGATCTTCATGCATTCCGGCCCTCCTTCCACGTCCAGGACTTCTGCTCTATGTCTTTCCATAAAGTCCTCTGTGGATTCTCCATCTCTTTGCTTGATATGGTGTATTTCCACCGGATCCTTGATGTGTTTTGTTTGCTGGAGATAATTTTCCCTGGATGCTGCTCTTAGATCTTCATAGCTGTCAATGGATTCTTTTGGGAGTTTATCGAACCAGACCCTAGCATTTCCAGTGAGCGTTGAGTTGAACATATGGCACCACGTTAGCATTGCCTACATCTCTGTTTTTGCAGCAGACTGAATAGCTTTAAGTGGTCTTCCGGATCCCCGCTTCCATCATATGTCTTGACATGGATAGGCATCCTTGTCTTTGGGAAATCGAAATGCCAGTTCCGAGGTGTGAAAGGGTTTCTTTCCTCACACGTCCAAGGCTGAGAGAGATCATCTTCATATGTATTTGACCTGTGCCTCTTTGATTTGGATTTCCAGTGACCTCCCTCGCTGTCTTCACTCTCCGAATATCTGCTGTTTCCTCGGGGCGATGTGCCCCTGTGATGATGCTTCCTTGGTTGCACCTCGGTTCCCTTCGCTTGGGAACTCTGGTGGTGGCTATCAGAATGTGCGGATGCGCTTTGTTCTTCCCCCCCCCAACCTATTGAATACACTACCCTCCTTCCGAGGCCTGGGCCCGGGTGAAGGAGGTCTGTTTCGTCTGAGTCTTCTGAAGATACTGGCAATTGGTGACGGGCTTTGGAAGTGCTTACTTCCATGCCTCCTTCTTGGCTCTGTTCGGGCGGTTGGCGTCTTGGATTCAGAGTAATGCGACTCTTCATGATTTCTTGGATTTCTTCCGGATTCATCATCGTAGAGTAAGCGCTCCTTTACCGTGTTGAGCTTATCTTGCTGCTCTTTTTTTTTGCATTTTTTTAGCGATGAGCGGCAACAGTTGGTGGTAGTTTTTGTCGCATAATTCTCTTAGGACCTCGTCAGACGTAGGCTCCTCGAGACCTTGTGGGCCACTTCTTCCACTGGTGTTCCGCATGGCAGACGTAGGAATGGTTGGGGTGTGCTGTTCGCGAGTGCTCATGATGAGTATTTTAGAAAACGTGGTTGTGTTAGTGTCCCACGGATGGCACCACTTGTTAGTACAAAATAAGTGTCGGGCTTAGAATAGGGCTCAAATCCTTCGTTAGGTCGAGCCTTCAAATGATTTGGGTATTAGATCTTGTACTAGAACAAGAGAGGTGAGATGATTTCCTACATAATCAAATAAAAACCGTTAGCATTACCGTAAGGACAGACCCTACGATTAGACTCCGATGTGAGAGTAAGTAAACATGTAGAGAGATAAAATGTGTGTATGTAGAGTGAGAAAATCATATTGTTCATTGTGTTAGAGGGTCCCTTTTATAAGCGAGTGAAATATTAGGGTTTCCTAATATTTCGTTTGTTTCGTTAGTGGTCGGAGTGGGTCCCTTGTCGGGCAGGTTCTGCAGTAATCGTGTGTACGGATGCGTGTGTTTTCCGCGGACGAAAGTAGCCTATAGTTAGGTCCACGTCCGTTTTGTTGTGTCCGGGCCGTTAGCAGTGCAGGATTGGGTTTAGTTTCGGCCCATGACTGCTAAGTTGGGCCTAGAAGCCCAAGTGGCAGTGTGACCTAAGCCCGGAGGCTTGGTATACCTACTATATGTCATCAATTGGTATGTCAAATAAACAGACCTACTAATAATCTTAACAATACAAAATATAATAAATTGATTAGATGTAAAAAAATAAACAAATATTAGATCTAATGTGTAGTGAGAAAATGAATATGACCCTTATCAATTATTGAATAGTGTAGTACATTAATGCGCAATCCACGGAAATTTAATAAAAACTTTGACTTTTTCTCTCTTCAGTCAATGGTGAGAGAAGAATCCAAAAAACCTTAACCACCATGTTTTACCACCACACCACCCAATCACCACCAATATCCCAATCCAACTAATTGCAATGAGCAGAGAAACATCAAAGGCAAGGAGGTCAAGGGCTGGACATGGGGTTTCAGAAAAAACAATGGTATCAATCGCCCAACAACCACTATGGCTGGAGAACGTGAGAGAGACAATATCGAGGCTGAGAAAAAAGGAAGACAAGCCGTCTATGCAAATCAAATTGCATTTTTGATCCAAGAAGAAACAGATGGCGATTGGATTAAGGTTTCTAGGAATCGTAAGGGATACAAGAAGCAGGACCAAGATGTAAGGGGTAATGTGTTCGCAACCAAGAATGGAGGTAAAACAAGGTTAACTGGTTTTGACAAAGTTTTGAATGAGAAGGCCCAATCTTTCTTCTTCACCAACTTCCCTGATTCATGGGATTCTGGTGTGTTATGGAAAATGTTTAGCCATTATGGGAGTGTTGTATATGTTTATATTGCCTTTAAAAGAACAAAGAAGGGCACGAGATTTGGTTTTGTGAGGTTCAAAAATATAGATGATATCATGGCATTTGAAAGAAAACTCAAAGGTATTTTGATTGGTGATTCAAGGTTATTGATTAATAGGGCTAAATTCAGCAAACTTGGGGGTGTAGGTGTCCCCGTATCTGATTACCCCCAATGAAACCGGGTGTTAATCATATGCCTAGACAGGAGAAGGATAGATTTGTTCACTCCTTCAAGGATGTTGTAGTTGGACCCTCTCAAAGACCCCAGCCATCAATTCTAAATGTTCGTGTAGAGGAAGATGGGTATCTTAAAAGGAGACTTGAAAAGTGTTGGGTTGGGAAGGCAAAAAAATTTCAAGTCCTTCAAAATGCATGGGACATTATGAAAAACAATGGGCTGGCTGATTGCAATGTTAAATACGTTGGAGGTCTTTTACTGTTATTCGAATGGGAATCTAAAGATGCGGCACATGAGAGCTTGGAGTCAAACAAAATTTGGTTAATGCAGTGGTTTGATGACCTTCAACTCTGGGACGAGAAAGTTGATCCATTTAGTAGACTAGTTTGGTTGAATATAGAGGGTTTGCGTATCCTCGCTAGAAACATTGGGGGAGTCAAGTCTGTAGCTAAGCCTTTTGGTCGAATCCAGGAGATAGGACGTTTGGCTTTGATTCCAGAATCATCTTACCTGTAAAGGTCCTGATTCTAACTTCCAAGATGAGTGAAATTAACCAATCGGTGATGGTCACCTTAAATGACAAGTCATATTCGGTGAAGGTTTTAGAAGATCGGTTCCAGGCTTCTATTCTTCTTCCATCTCAGTCACTAGATGATCCCAATCATGATGATATTCTTTCAAGTTTTGAGGAGGAATTCGTAGGAACTTCAGTGGCGGCGGATGGTGGAGGTGAAGATGAAGGGTCAAAACACGAGAACGGCTATTTTGCTTGGGATAATGAAAAGGTGGCCTCGTTTATATCCCCAATGAAATCTTCTAGGGTTTCTGATGAAGTGAATTTCAAGAATGATTGTAATAATGATAAGTCGGGTTTTAGCTCATAACATGAAAAAACTATTAACTGTCCTATGAACCCCTCTCCTCTTAGTTCAAATGGGCTTCCCACTTCTCCACCTTATGAGCTATATCCAGCTGATTCTTCACCAATTGTGGACTTTGTGAAACCCACTCCGGATGATGTCTACCATAAACCCAACTCTTTAGATGATATTCCTAACCTCAACATTCCTCATATGGTAAGTGGGGAAAGTAATCACGATGACGTAGAGTTGGATGAATTGCTCTGTAGCTTCCAACGTATCTCAAATTCTGCTCATCAATATTTGAGGGGTAAAGAGAAGAAACAAAAACATAAGAAGAAGGAGCTAATTCTTGGTGGTGGAGCCTCCTCCCAAGAGGCTTTATTGGAGTCGGTGGATGAGGAAACGACTATGAAAAACATTGGTGCTCATATTGGTTTCTCATTCAAGCCTAAGGACCTCAGGGATGCATCTGGATCCTCCTAGTCCCGTTGTATCTCGTGCTCATGGTGTTTGTTTATTTTCCATGAAACGTATTTCCTTGAACTGTAATGGTTTAGGTGCGAACAACAAAAATTCTTAGATTCGTAGTCTAGTGGACTGTGAGAACCCTTTATTCTTTGGTATTCGAGAGACAAAGTTAGATTCAGTTGATCAATTTTTTATCCGCTCCCTATGGCCTAGGAATTATGTGGATTTTGCTTATTGTAATTCGACTCAGACGTCTGGTGGAATAATCACTATGTGGAATTCTCGTATGTTTTCTGTGGATCAAAGATTTGTGACAGGAACGTGTTAGGGGTCATTGGTTCTTGGACGGGTATTTCGAGTAAAGTTGGTCTTTTAAATGTGTATGCCCCCCAATCTAGCACTCTTAAAGATGAGCTATGGAATACCATCGAAGGAATGATCAACTCTTTTGATGCAATTTGGATTATTTTTGGTGACTTTAATGTTGTCAGATGTCATGACGAACGTGTTGGTAGCTCTTTTGATGCTAGGGATGCCAATTCCTTCAATGAGTTTGTTGCTCGCGTAGGCTTATTCGACTTCCCTCTTGGGGGGAAGAGGTTTACTAGGTTTGACAAGTACGGAAAGAAAGCTAGCAAGCTTGATAGGTTTTTGGTCTCTCACAATTTCTTTGATTTCTGGAAGGATGCAGCGGTTACTGTCTTAGTTCGTTCTTGGTCTGATCATTGCCCTATTTTGCTTAGGGTCTTCCAAATTCTGCCCTGAAACCTTACAGAATCTTTGATAAATGGATTGGAGGTGTGGAATTGAAGGAAGTTATTGCTAAGTCTTGGGCCTCTAATCCTTTTTTCTCAACCCCTAATGTGAACCTTAAAAACAAGCTGAAAAAGTTAAGGTTGGATATCAAAGCTTGGACTACTAACCGTATCTGTCTCCAGAACAAAGTTAAAGACGATCTGATTCGGCAATCGGGGGAATGGGATGTGAAATCCGAGAATGGGCTTATAAATGAGAGGGATGTTTCTAAACGTGAGGAATGGATCATGGATCTTAATCAACTTGATCAAATCCATCGTGATGACCTCAAGAAGAAATGTCGTTTAAGGTGGGCTGCCGAAGGAGATGAAAATACCAGGTTCTTCCATTCTCTCCTCAAATATAAATACTCCAAATCAAACATAAATGGGATTCTCGTTAATGGTACTTGGTGTGAATCCCCTAAGTCCATCAAACATGCGGCTTTGGATCATTTTCATCTAGATTTAAGGAGAACGTTGTCTCCAGACCTTGCTTCTCTAGCCCTCTTTTTTGTAAATCGTCTTATTTGGATGCTAGTTATCTTGAAACCTCTATATCTATGGAGGAGATTAAAGAGGCGGTCTGGAGTTGTGCCAGATCAAAAGCCCTATGTCCGGACGGATTTAATTTTAACTTTATTAAAACTTACTGGGAGATCGTCAAACAAGAGTTTTAGGATTGTGTTAAATATTTTGAGGTTACAGGTAAGTTGGCAAATGGGTGTAACCCGTCTTTTATCGTCTTTATTCCTAAGATGACCGACCCCTTAAGCTTTTCGGACTACCGTCCAATTAGCCTCATTGGTTGTGTGTACAAAGTTATTTCCAATATCCTTGCCAATAGGTTAGCTAAAGTCATCTCTTCAGTCATTAGCCCTAATCAATCTGCTTTCTTAGTGGGAAGGCAAATTCTTGACGGTTGCCTTATTGCTAATGAGATTATTAGGACGACATCAATTGAAAACCTCAAGCTTCTTCTTTTCAAAGTCTACTTTGAGAAAGCTTTTGATAGTGTTAATTGGGATTTCCTCCTCGATGTGTTAAGACAAATGGGGTTTTGATTAAAGTGGGTAAATTAGATGGCTACGTGTCTTTCATCAGCTTCTATTTCTATTTTAATTAATGGCTCCCTAACGAAGGAGTTCAAGCTTGAAAGGGGTCTTCGTCAAGGTGATCCCCTTTCTTCTTTTCTTTTTCTAATCGTGACTGAAGCCCTCTAAGTTACAATTTTGGAGGCATGCAACAAAGGGTTCTATAAAGGAATTTTTCTTGCGAATTGTGGTTCTAATATCTCCCTATTGCAATACGCGGATGACGCTTTATTTTTTGGAGAATGGTCGAGGGTTAACGCCATGAACCTTATCCGTATTCTTAAATGTTTTGAATTTGCTTCGGGGCTTAAAGTGAATATCATGAAGAGTAGGATTATGGGTGTAGGGGTTCCTCATAATGACGTTACTTATATGGCTTCCTCTTTAGGATGTGTCCATGACAGTATACCTTTCTCGTATCTTGGTCTCCCGTTTGGTAAAAGAATGCGCTCGTGTGATGGTTGGAACGACATTATTAACCGGTTTAGAGATAGGCTTTCCTCTTGGAAAGCTAATTCTCTCTCAATCGGTGGTCGCCTTACCCTCGTAAAATCCAGGCTCGGTAGCCTTCCTATATACTATTTATCTTTATTTAAAACCCCGATTAAAGTAATTAACCTTTTGGAATCTATTAGAAGCCGATTCTTTTGGGGCTTTAAAGAATCGCGTCGTGGTATTAGCTGGGTTAAATGGAATACCATCCTCCTTGATCGAAATAAAGGTGGTTTAGGAGTTGGTAGTCTGTTGGCAAAAAATATTGGTATTATTGGGAAATGGAAATGGCATTTCCTCATGAAAAAAATGCCCTATGGCGTGAAGTGATTAAGGAAATTTGCGGGGGAGATGGCGGGTTTGACTCTCATTCAAGCTCTCCAAGCATTAGAGGGATATGGTCTGATATAATTAAGACTTCCTCTTACATTGGTGACATCAGCCCCTCGTTTAAGAATTCCTTTATTATTAAAGTAAAAAATGGGGACATGACTTCATTTTGGCACGATCCTTAGTACGGTAGCGGGCAACGTCTCTGTGACAAGTTTCCTAGGCTATATGCTTTAGAGATTGACAAAGACTGCAAGGTAAGTGAACGATGGCATCACTCTAACAATGAGTGGTGTAGTAATTGGTCGTGGCGGATCGTCCCACGAGGTAGAGCTATTGACGACCTTCTATCTCTTACTTCGATTATTAAGGGTCTGAAACTTGACCCAAACGATTTAGACAAATGGTTTTGGACAGGAGATGTGTCGGGTAAATTTAAAGTTAATTCTCTTGTTAAATCGATTCAAAATATTATCCTTGATGATTCGGTTGTGGGTGACCATCATATCTGGAATTCTTGAATGCCTAGGAAGGTAAACATATGTGTTTGGAAGGCTTCTCTTAACAAGTTACCCACTCGGGATAATTTAGTTCAGCGAGGTGTTTATATCGCCTCAAGCTGTTGCCCTTTATGTGGTAGTGTAGTAGAGGATATTGAGCATTGTACTATTCGTTGTCCTTGGGTCGTTGCTATCTGGAAGAAGGTCTGGAGTTGGTGGTGTTTGAAACCGCCCGTGTATTTTCCATCTTTCTCTATAGCTGATATCGCCTCGTGCAAAATCCATCTCGATGGTTGTGCGCGGATTAATAAGGTTTTACAGGGGGTGTTCTTGTGTGCTTTTTGGTCCATTTGGAAGTGGAGAAATAAAGTCGTCAATGCGGATCTAAAATTGGTTGCTAGTATTGTCGATGAAGATATCTTCCCATCTATTCAAAGGTTGTCTAAGTTGTGGATTTTTGCCCGAATTAAGCCTCATGTGGTTAATTGGAGCTTGTGGATTTCAAGACCTTTTAACTTGTTCAGCTAGTTCTTTTCTTGTCTTTCAGGTGTTGTGGCATGTTTAGGCTGTGTTTGTACTCTGTTTTCTTTGCCTCTTTCTCAGAGGCCTTAATTCAATCTAGCTTTTCAAAAAAAAAATTGTTGAATAGTGTAAATCTATTGGTCAGATGGAGTAGTAAATATAGACGGGTGCTACTATTGGTATCTCTGGTCCACTCAAAAGTACAAAAAAAGTACAAAAGATTCATTTTGTACCCCTTTTTTACAGTATAACGCAGTTTTATATCAGGTTCTGTTCTGTATTTTTTGACAGTTTCATGCTTTTGACTTGTTAAACTTTATAATTTTTATTCCGCACTTTCAGTTTCACAGTTTTATTATATAAACAAAATTATAATTTTTTTTTAAAAATTAAAAAGTAAAAAAAAACGGGAAAAAGAAAGGGTACGAATGGCTTTTTAGGGGGTATGTATAACTTAAGCCAATATAGATTTACAAAAGTACTTTACTATAGATTTATAAAAGTACTTTACTTTTACTTTTGTAAATCTATATATACTACTCCATCTTTTCCAAAATAAATGCTTATTTTTTATTTTATTTTTGGTTGTCATAAAAAAAATATCCAATTATTTTTTTTAACGGTGAATTTATTAAAAACTAGCAAGATGCTAGAAGAGAATTAGAAGCAAAGGGTACAAGGATTTTTCATCAAAGTAACCCAATTTAGTTTAGAATTACAACGATGAGAACACCAATTAAAAGAAATTTGAACCAAGTCATCAAAAGAAACTCCCTACGTGGATTCGTAGTACCAAAAAACAATTTATTCTTAAAAAGCCAAATTAACCACCACTTCACATAACAAACACCTTCCAAGATCTCTTTCAACCGCTTAGAAAGCCTAGAGGAATTAAGCCATATAAGCCAATCATCATAAGAGGCTAAATCAATGTCTTTGAACTCCCACCAACGCATAAGTTTCCTCCATAATTGACGAGTTATAGGATAGGAAAAGAAGATATGGGAACCGGATTCGACATAGGCATGACAAATAGGGCAAATAATAGTCGAAATATCAATACCTTTAGAGGAAAGATTCAACCGAGTAGGCAGCTTATCCAAACGAACTCTCCAAGCGAACACATTAATCTTAATGGGCATGACTTTAACCCATCTTATGGCTACTTCCTCCTTTGGAAGAATCAAATCATCAATAAGTTGACGAACATATTTAACAGAAAACTCACCCATAGCTTCTAACGACCAGACCTAATGGTCAGGGATATTTGTCAATATTATACCATCCATGCGGGATAAAAGAAAACCGACTTGTTCTTCCTCAGCACCACCTCTAGGAGGACGACGAAAAGTATCAACCATGGAAGCATGATTAATTTTATCGACAACTGTTATTTGTTTGTAGTTATCCAAAGCATAAAGTCTCAGGAAGTTATGCTTCAATGCCAAATCATCTAACCAAGGATCCTCCCCCAAAACAAGGTGTTTAAACTGTTGCCCACCTTTTTGCAAATTAAATCTAAAAGATTAATGCCTTTTGTGCAAAGAACAGTAACCTCACGAATAATGTCTAACCAAGGAGAGCGTTTAGACAAAGAACTTGGGAAGTTAAGAGCATCGTCTTCACTATAAATAACTTTTATGAATCTCATCCATAGACAAGAACCATGAGAAAAAAATCGCCAAACTCATTTAAAGAGAAGAGCTAGATTAAGAGCATAGAAACTAGAAACTCCGAGGCCACCGTATTTCTTGGAAGCTAAGACCTTATTCCAACTAATCCAAGCCATTTTTCTTTCCGACCCGTCCACTCCATTATAAAAGTTTCGTCTAATCACTTCCAAGAGCTTTAACACTCCCGAAGGAACTTTCAAGATAGACATACGGTATAAAGGAATGGATGTTAGAACCGATTTAATTAAAGTAAGTCGACTACCTATTGAAAGGGTTTTAAGCTTCCATTTGGATAAGCTATAGGACACTTTAGCAACCATGTCATCCCAAGATTTTATTATAGACATCGCACCTCCAACCTTAACTCCAAGATAAACAAAAAGAGTGGTAAAAATCGAACAACCATAGTTGTGGCTGCTGCGTCGACTTCTTCTGGACGAGTGCCAATTCCTATAAGTTTACTTTTATGAAAGTTTATTTTTAGACCCGAAGCCAAGTGGAAACACTTCAAGACATTTACAATGGTGCGTATATTCAAGGAGTCCTATTTATCAACCGAAGATAGCATCATCCACAAAGAAAAGGCGAGAAAGTGTCAACGAGCTATCAATAGGAATACCCGAGAACAAACCTATATTCGTAACTTCAATAAAAGATAAATGCAAACTTTCCATTATCAGGATAAATAAAAAAGGAGATAAAGGATCCTATTGTTTCAAACCCTTGTGAAATTGGAATTCTGATGTAGGGTTCCATTGACAAGAACCGATCCCATGGCGGAGTTAAGACAACCATTTATCTAACCACACCACTTATCACCAAAACCAAACATCTTTAAAATATCTTGTAAGTAATCCCACCGTATAGAGTCGAATTCCTTTTTGAAGCCGACTTTAAAGACTATAGCTTTAAACTTCTTATGCTTGCACCACGAAAGAAGTTCATTAAGAATAAATGGACCGCCAAGAATTTGGCGGTTGGAAACAAAAGCTGATTGGACGTCACTAATAAGACCCGAGATGAAAAAGTTAAGACTATTAGCTAAAATCTTGGCAATAATTTTATAAAGGCTTCCAATCAAACTTATAGGACGATAATCTTTAACGACTTTTGCATCATGAATTTTAGGGATTAAAGCAATGAAAGAAGAATTACGTCCTGGAGGAAAAGTACCTGAAGCAAAAATTTCTTTAACGGCTGCCACAATATCGTGTTCTAAAAGCTTCTAATATAATTAAAAGAGGTTTTAATAAATAAAAATAATATCTGATTGGTGAAGATTATAGTTAGTGAAATATCTTTAAAGTTTGTGCAATTAAAATGTACAATTTTGTTTTGAGACGAAGAAAATAATAAATCAAAACTTTATCAATTAACTAATAAAACATCAATCTATACCATTTTATAAAGATAAATTTTTTTCCTTCATAAAGCTTAAAAGTGAGTTTTTAAAACTTGTAACTTATGTTTGAAAAAAAATGTCTAACACATACTATATATAATCAACAAGCATATTTACCCGCTCGTTGCCGCGGGGCGGGCGGGTTTGTTTGTTTGTTTTTTTGCAAATCAGAGATTACAACATTGAGGTCTTACTTTTATAGTAATAAGTAGACCTACAAAGTCTTGCTGCCAGTAAATTTTGTGTACCAAGTTACATTTTGACATATATTAAAAGAAAAGAAGGCATACATGTACATGACAATTATCCTATCAAATGTAGGTTCTTGGATTGTGATCTTACTCGCCAGTTTCCTCATGGTGACCGCAAGATATTCTAGTCCGGATGGATGGTCCCATAGAAATCTATGAAAAAGTAAGCTTATTAGGCATCATGGTACCTGCCTACGGTTGATTCTGATCAAATTCAAGGAAACATAAAAATATGACTAAAACCACACTGATTGATATGGCTTATGTATATATTTACTCAAACTACTGTAGAATTTTAATTTGTTTAAGAAATCAGAAACTATGAAATAAATAGTGGAATACGTACATGTCGGTCATGACGACAATTTTTGGCTCATGCAAAAAAAGAAGCGTACACTTTTTGTCAGCTTCAGCCTGCTGATAAATGTTACCATATATGTGAAGCTTGATCAGGATGAAGTCTCAGCAACGCACGCTTATAAGCTACGCGAATCTGAAATCAGCATGACGAATTAGTTAGTATATACACACCAACTTTATACAAATGTAATTCATCATATTTAAATAGTATCTAAATACAACATACTTCTATCCTTCGCATTCAAGTCTTAAAATCTTTTTATCGCTCCCTAATAATAACAAATATGAAAGAAAAAAATGTAACATAGGCATATCATTACAAGCAAATAGAATAGAGAGATGGCGTTGAAACTTGCGTGTTCAATTTGACAAAGTTGCCTGCGGGTGATGATGTTGCTGCTTCGGTTGGTGTTACAGTAGGTGCAACTAGCAATAGTGGATTTTAATCGATAGTCTTATCTAAAATGGAATCTAGGCAACCCTTTTGCTTCCAGTAGCAAAGTCAAACTGAAACACATGTTTTGTGTTTTCCAATACCTTTAGTGAAGGTGGAATCTGACACAGATCTTTGTTTTTAATTTCGCTAAGAACTTATTGCAGTCTATTGCCATTGAGTGTGCTTCTGGGCTGAAGCAGGTTAGCGTTACGGTTGCAGTTTCGTCACTGATAATTGCCTCGAAGCAGTAGCTGTACACAATTGACATATGTATTGTTATTAATTACATAAGTAAAAGGAAAGGTCTTATGTTATATATACTTAGAATAGTGGATGTGCATTTTATAAGACCTATAATTAGATGGTTGTTGTGAACCTAATTGTTGACACTGTTGATGTGGAACCCTGGTTGTTGCTTTCCTTCCGCAAGTGGTACACTTGTTAAAGTACCATAGTATTGTTACGTCTATCCTTAGTATAATGGCTTCGGTTGTAAACTGTGCATGCCGCGTAAGGCGACTAATATTTAGAGATATTTGTTTTTGGAGATAAGTATGCGTAAAAAAGATATATAGTACCTTGTAGTGTTCCAAGTTCACTTCAAAGAGTGTGATCAATGGCACTCGGTTTCTGAAATTTTCTTTGTTCCAAGTCTGCAAATCTTTGTGTTTCATCTTTGAGAATCGGTATAGGATCGAGAAATTCTTCGTATGCGTTGTATTAGATGTTATTATTTAATAATGGTTTTTGTTTTTTGTTGTTAATTGGACTAAAAATTATGTACTTACACATTGAGTATTTACTGAGTTTCAAGGATGCAAGGATTAAGATAGTAATGGGTTGCGAGAGTTCTTGAAAGCTGCAATCCTGCTGCTGAAAAAAGGATTTTTTTATAGAAATGTTGTAAAAAAGTATTTTATGGTAGTTTAACTTTTAGGTGTTGCAATTACCTTTATTAGCTTTTTACCCAACATGAACTGACAACTATTATAATTGGCTTCTCCATTGCCATGTACATTTCCATATCACAATCTCGTACCGGTTCGCACTGTTTCGTTCCACATGGTAAACCTGACGCTCCTGCCACGGAAGAAACATTTATTTTTGATTAACCATATTCTGTTAGTGGAATATATATATTTAGAAATAGAAATAGAGTATATTAACTGAAGATTTTGGATATCCATATTCCTTCTTGTCACTCGTTTGTGGTTGCGTCTCCTGATACCATTTGGTCGCTGACTCTTTCAATACACCCAATATAATCTGCTAAGAAAATGTACAATTTTTAGAATGTGCAGGTTACGCTTAGTGGAGATGCTAATATAAAATTATAGACATCATAAACATAGTAATTTGAAGAGTACTGAATGTACCTGCTGACGCATGGCTGAAAACTCAAAATGAATTCCGACAAAATTACATGTGATTATACGCAAAGGATATGCAATTTAAGTTACTTAGTATATACAGATTTACATCATAGGTCTCGTATGTCATAAAGCTAGTGTTTCTCTTCTTTTCGTCGTTTACTCTACCATCTTAATGTCCAACTAAAAGTGCTCAACTGTAGTAATCAAATGAATCTTAACGAAAACTTACGTTGCGGTTATTCAACATCGGTAAGATCAATGATAATTACTTCAATTAATATTGAGGTAGAATAAAGAGTTGGTATAACCTAAATTGGCAAACCACAAAATTCTAGATGTCTTGTGATCTTATCCCTCTTACCTCTTTTATGCGCTGAGCGTAACTGACCTGTTGTCCAAAACTTTAAAAAGAAGCGTAAGAAATATGGATGGATTGACAAAATCATTAGGCTGCGCAAATGAGGCACGGATATATGAATAGCACCACCAAAGACTCGACGTGGCTGCAATCACACGCTCGATGTGATTGGCCAGCCAAGATACATGTATTAGTAAAGCACGCATACCACACAGAAAATTATCATCACTCATTTTATCCAATATTAGGCTTATATGTAACCATTGTCACAGAAACCTGCATTAATCCATGGGTTAGGTGCACCTATGGAGGTTGCAGAGGCGAGTGATTCTCACTCTATACCATCCTTCCACTTTCCGCATTATCCCAACCAAGTAAAACGCACCGCATAGCATTATAAGTACTATCATTTTATGCAAGAAACGATGTCGTTTCCTACGGTAGGCTACCGCTGAAATTTTGCGCTACAATACACCGGCCCATTTTTTTAAATACTGATAATATCTCACACATATCACACACAATACACTGAGTCATCCAGAAAATGCACACACATGAATTACGGTTTCTTAGCTGATCAGAATGATACTTTGTGAAACTGCATATAAAGGGTTATTCAACCAAGTTATATAGCATATATTATACATTTTAGAATAAACAATATGGCGCCAGTGTGCGCCTGTGGAGGTTTCCGAGGTGAGCAATTCTCTCTCTCTGCCATCCTTCCACTTTCTGCAAAGTTGAAAGGTCGTCAACATTTGAAAATAGGAATGTGAATATAGATGCGATACCACACACTCGCCATGTCTGCAACCACAATCCAGCTGTGGCTGCCTCGCAAAGATACGGTGTGGTATATCATAAATCATAACATGGTGATGATTCTTGGACTTGGCTAGTTTCTAGAGAGAGAAACACATGAGAGGATATTTTCTAGTGAGAGAAATATGTGTAAAATAAGAAAATGAATAAATGACTAGCTACCTCTTCTAAAGTTGGAAGAGGTATATATATAGTTCTTACAATAAACCGGAGATTAGTACCCGGTTAATTACCGAAAGTCATACGTTAAACTATTAACTACGAGCTATAATAAACAGTAAAATACACGGGGTGACCGAGTCTTTTTCTAATACCTAACAATCTCCCCCTAAGGGAGGTCACCCCTTAAAATACTAAACTTAAGCACTTTAATAATCAGCTCGTAGACTTTTGATTCTTCATTAGATAACTTGTACTTTTGATTAGTGATCTTTTGATTCATCATTGACTTGTCTTTGATTGTGAACTTGAGCTTTCATGAGATCATCAGCCAAATCTAATCTTTCATCATCTTGTAATGTATTGCCATCTTGTGCACTTGTGAAGAAATACACGATATCAGAGTTTGCGGAAGCTTTGACACCTTTATGAGATCTTTCATAACTTCATAACAAGTGTAGGTCGTGTCTGAGCATTCGGTTATTAACTTGACATTACTGGAACTGGGTATCTCCATCTCCATCTCCATCTTTAAATGATCCTGTAATGAAACAGTTAGCAATAAAGAGAAAATTGATTTGAAAAAAATCAGTCTAAGTGTTAATTATGAAAATATTTTGTAACACTTCGAGAGTTTTGATTGTTTGTCAAATGTTCAATAACCGTCAATTCATATACTGGAACAAGTTTGATTCACGTAGAATCGCACCATCGTTTCTTTCCAGTTGACACAAGTTTGATTCTTGTAGAATCGCACAAGTCACCTACCTAGAGCTTGTTTGATGTAGGCTCTAGCAGGATTTCCATCTTCATAGTGAATACCTTCGTATCACTCGGATGTTCTGGCAATATCACAAGGATAATGCGTAGGACTCTTAAGATAACCTTGTTTCCACAGTGTGTGAAAGACAAGATAATTGGAAATGTGTCCTAACGAGATTAATTGATGATCTCTTGGCTCTAGACTCGATAGTGCGTTTTGGTTTTAGTGATCGGAGGCTGGAGCTGACTGCCACCTTTTCAATATCAACTAACTCGGAGTGAGAAAGTCAATAGAGTATGTGTTTAGTCTCCATGAGAAATGAAACAGAAATCTTTTAAGAGATTCTGAGTGGCTAGGGCGGGTTGTGCATTGCATCACTGGTCCATGATGTCGGTCTTCAATGTCAGCAATCATCTTAGTGATTCTGGAAGCATATGTATTGACCCGGTTTCTACCTAAGAGTATGGAGGGCTTCTTTCTTTACACCCTTTATCCTTACAATTCTTTTTAATTCTTCAACCCCTTTAGTGCTTACCGAGACTTCATGGTTAGAACCTTGTTGGGTATATTCCAGTACTAGCTCCATCTCAGTCGGCATTATTCCCTTATTCTCACTTTTTCTCCCTTTTTATGTCATACCTAAGGACTTCTACACTAACTAGTGGATTGTCCCTAGGCAGATCCCTCCGGTTCTGGCTTGATCATTGGAACTTGTACCTAACCTTACCAACCTTATATCTCTGATAAAGTAAAATGCATGGTCAGTCTTTTGGTACAGTTCTCCTTTCCATAAAACCAATTGAAAATTCAATTAAGGTACTTATGATATAAATATCAAAGCATTTTGTACCTCGATTGTTTTTACTTTTCAAAAATGCTCCCCCTCAAAATGTGCATCGGTATTCGAAATTGTTTAGCACGTTTGGGCGGAGTATACACACGAGTCTTAATAATCACATTTTTATTATTCACATATTTTAATCACATTTTCTCCCCTTATTAAAATTTTTAAACCCTTTGACATTTTGGATATCAATTGATTTAAATATGTTATAAAAATTAGGAGAAAAGTGTGCCAATTATTCACAAGCCGTGTATGAAACATATTAATGCTCCCCCTCAATCGTTGAGGGTCATAGATTATTCCTACACATAATCATCAAAAGATATACTACTTATTACTTATACTGTACAAGATATATTATTCACAATAAGATAATATTGACCTTAGTGTCGGAGTGACTATGTCACTCTATTCTGCTGATCAGTCTGTAGTTAATATCTCTTAGTCGTCTACCGACAAAGCTTTCCAGACTTTGAAAGATTCTCCTGATCTTTAGTCTTCTCTCAATCACCTCGATAAAGTCTTCACTCCTTCTTTTGTCGTCTTCAGTCCATTTCCTATTCTCCATGCCCTTATTAAATTTGAACAGCCTAAAATCTTTCACCATGAAATCTAGCTTGTCCCGAATTCTCATCAACGTTCCATCGCTAAACTTGTGCACCTCATTTATTCTCATCATCTTCTTATTATCATCCCTGTCTCTGTAGATTACTGCTCTTGGTTTGTTGACAATGGTGTAATCTTCTTTGAAGAGAAAGTCAGATGCGTCCCAGTTAGGTTGTTCTAGATTGAGCTTTGTTTGATAGCTCTCAACGCCTAGCTGCAAGTCTTCTACACATTTCCTGATGACTATGTTTATGATCCACATGTTGACTGCGGTGTGTAGATTAACTTTGTCTGATTTAGGTAGGTGGTTGAGCTTGTCTTGAAAATGAAGCAGAAACAGATCTTCAAAATCATTTGGATAAAGGTTTTTGAAATCCTTTTCTGAGATCTTGTACTCTTTGTAGTCAGCTCGGCGTAAAACTATCTCTCTCAAGTAGTTGTATCCGTATCTTTCGTAAGTCTTGATACTGATCACACTGAGAATTCGCATATGGGATCTGACTGCATCACGATCTGAGGGTTCACGATGTTTGTTGATGTAGAATTCCTTTCTTCTGAACCACCAGTGTGTGATGCCATAAGCTGCACTGATGTCATAATAGCGCTCACTTTCAACCCACGGATACGGAACTAAATCTTCAAGTCCAAAGTCTAGGTATCGAGCGGCTTTGAGCTTGGATATAGATAAGGCAGTTTTTCGTTCTTTGTCACCTGACAGAAGATATTCCAGATCCTTATTGAAAAAGAGTTATGGTTGAATAGTTACCTGACCTGGTGGTCCTCCTAAGGGCAAAGGTTCGTATACGTTACGCAGAATTTGATGACCCTCAGGATTAACCAAATCAACCTTATCAGTCAGCAGCTGATGACATTCATCCATCTGAAACTGAAGAGAGACGCTGTTATTATGAAAGGGTTTAACCAAGTTGAAAGTTGGACCTTCCAAATCAGCTTTGCATAGCTTCTTTTTTCCTGTTCGTTTGCAAAACCATTTGATGAAGGATCCTATATCACCCGTCTTCCTTTGAAGCTTGTTCTCCTCGGGGTCTTGATACGTTGTTGAGTATATATTTACCCAATTGTTCTCTGGTTTAGGGTAATCATTTGAAGGAATGGTCCATTCTGGTTCAGGTATAGTTGGTCTTTCTTCTTCAGGAATCGGTTTGAACCATGTAGCAGCCGGTACTTTTGGAATATGAGTGTTATCGGTGTCCTCCAGATCTAAGACATGCCCTTCATCAGTAATTGGATTGTCATCAGAAGATTGTTCAGATTGATGGTCAGATCTTTTGCATTGAAGGGACAGGAGGAGTATCTCTTGTGTCAGTGATTTGCCAGGCTAAAGAAGTGTGAGCTGGAGGCTGTTGTGCTGCAGAAGCATTAGAATCCAACTTTTTCTTTGTACTTTGCTCATAATCTTTAGAAGGAGGTTGAGCTGATCCAGAAGCACTTGAATCGTGTCTTCTCCTTTTTGTTGACTCACCCTGGTTTGATCCAGCTGAAGGGCCTTCATCATCATCGTCTTCATCATCATCACTATCACGCTTTCTTTTGTGGTCTTTAACCTTGTCTGCAACTTCCTTGTCCATGGCATTTTCATCCTCTATCAATGCTTCCATAAGGGCATGGTATAGTCTGTACTTGGCAGGATTTCTGTTGGCAGACTTGTTCTTATGCATGATATTGAAGAGACCACCCTTTAGATCAAATTCTTCAAGTGCAGCTTTATCAGTCGACTTGATAGTATATATTGGCTCTGGTTTCTTCTCACCTTGTTCCCTTTTGATTTTGATAATCTTTTTCGGACTCTTTTCAAGTTCTTGTTTCTTGCTTGACTCTGGAGCAGGCAGCACATAGTATTTCTCAACTAAATCTGCAGTGTGTCTTTCAAGAGCCTTAAGGAGAGCATCATCAATTTTTGTTCCTATATACTTTTTAACAACTGTAGGAACTTGGGATTGAATAGAAGCCAAAACAGCAGCAGAATGATCAGTCTTCTTTACTTCAGACATATCTTGCTCTAATTTCACGACTCTTAGCTGAAGGGCGATGAATAGAGTGATTTCTGGGATAGTTGTGATGATTGTTGTAGCTTCTGTGTTGATTGGTGGTGCATTGACCTGTGAAGAAGGTTTAAGAGATGAGATATTAAAAACTGGAGTTGTCACTGGAGGAGCTGACGTGTTAGATTGATGACTCAAATCAGGTATAATGGAATCAGTCACATCTACAACATTAGTTTTCTCCTGATCATCTTCGGTTGGTTTGTCATTAAGAAATTGATCCCCAAAGTTGTCTGTTTCATCCAGATTCTTCATTGACGATAGAGTCGCAAATGGACTTTCTGGATTTTCCAAGATGACATGTTCGTCAGTTCTGAGTTTTAGGTTTTCATGTACTTTGGGTTAAGTTGTAGCGTAGAAGTCTTTGTCCATGTGCTTAGGGTTTGGTCCAGCAAGAGCCACATGTTCTTTTCTAGGGCCTGAGTCTTCTTGCATGAGCTCAAGGTTTGATCCAGCTAGAGCCTCATGTCCTTGTTTAGGGTCTGATCCAGCTTGGTTTTTAGTACGAACATATATCCCTACTCCTGATGTGACTGTGGTTGAAGTAACTTCACCTTGTTCTTTGTCAAATTTAGGAGCAGTGGCTTCTGTTCCACTTTCTGTTCGTTCTGAATCAGTTGTTGATGAAGATTCATGGACCACTTTCTTTGATGTATCATCTTGAGGTTGAGAAGAGGGTCCCGTTGTCGAATCATGAGGTGCTTGATCATGCCTTTGAAGTATAAACTAATTCGTAGCACTTTTCTTCTTCGACATATATATTAGTGAGTATGCGGCTTGCTCTTCTGTTACAATAGCCTTTCCCTTTCCATCTACATCTGGGAGTCTTTGTATTTCCTCATCAACACGTTTACGGATAGCTACTCCTCCGACCGGTGCTTGACATTAAGGAATAAAGGAAGGATCCAAGCTAAGCTTAATTGCTCGTTCTAGGTCAGCATCAGCACCTTCACCTTCTCCTTTTTCTTGATGCGCATCCAAACTCAACTTCTTGGCCAGTTCGAGAGCAGGATCATCACCTTCTCCTTGAGGTTCCGGTTCTTGTTGAGCTTCATCTTCTTCATCAACAAGCGAAGGCTTTCCCTTGCGAACTTTTCTTGAGGGAGTGATCTTGGATGGTTTCTTTTTAGGAGACTTAGGTAGTTTGGATGAAGGTGGTTTTGTTTGCTTGACAGGTGCTGGCTTGGTTGGTTTGACTGGAGTGGGCTTTTTGGGTGGTGCACGCTTTGTTCCATGTTTAGATTGCTTGCTTGCACTCTCTTGTGGGGTTTTCTTCGTATTCTTTGCAACCATTTCCAGATATTTTGGATAGTACGAAGATTGTTGAATAGCTTCAGTAATCAAGGGTTTGGGAATTGCCATTCCAAACACTTCATCTGTTTCACCTTTAGGGATAAACTTGAGATTCCCTAGCAGAAAATCATCTCCTGGAAGATGACGAGGAGACTCAGGTCTTCTATGTACATTGCTGGTGCTCCCCAAATAGTAGATTATCATCTTTGTAAACCGCCCGTAAGGAATGAGGAGAGGAACTGCTTTCTTCTTAGGGTCTTTCAGACTGGCTTTATGACTGGCCTTATGTGAGAAAAATGTCTGGATTCCTTGAGTAAATTCTTCCCACAACAATTCCGCATGATCAATGTTAGTTTTTGTGACGATGCCCCACAGCATTTGCAGAACTGGGTGTCTGGGTTTGTCACTGCCAGATGTCTTTCCGGTTAAGCACTGGTTGATCAGGGAAAGAATTGCTCTCCATGGCTGATATACATAATTCACACGTATATTGGAGACAAATTCTACAGGTTCAGGGTACCCCAGCTGATTCACAAAATCAATCACCGTGTCACCAGTCGGAGGTAATTCAAATGGGTGAGCTGGGTCGACAGGAGTGATATCTAAGGCCTTTCTAAGAAGATCTGCACTTAGATTGAACCATTGTTCATCAACTTGACAGCAGTAAACCCCAGTCTTCTCGTCATACTTCATAGTGTTCCAGAACTGCTGAATGTAGATAGCAGGAACACTAGCAGAGGCAGAGAAAGCTCTGAAGAAGTTGGTGTTACGCAGGATGTCCACTGATATCTGAAAGATGGGGTTCTTCTGTATCTTTTGTGCATCGAACAACAGATTGCTTTTTCCGATTTGTAACCATGCAGAGCGAGGTAAAATCTGTTCATCTGTTCTTGTTGGTGCTTGAGCGGGAACATTTTGTTCTGCCATCGTATTCTGCATAAGAGTATTAACAAAGAGGACAACCATTGCAGAGAAGCGATGTTAGAGAGAACGTTAGTTCTGTTTAAGTCATGTCATGCCGCGATTGATTAAAACAGAATTAACTCTGGATTGATGAAAAGCAACATATTAGGACACAGGTTGCAGAATTATCCAACAGGATCAATTACATGTTAACTAAGCCCGGATGGGTGTTAGAAATGTAACTTGGTCATTGGAATGGGCCTCGATTGATTGACGGGCTTAATGGGTCAAATTTCTGAAAATAAGCCCAAACCGCCGCCTAGCAGTTAGTCAACCCGCCGTGAGGTGGATTGAGCAAACCGCCGCGAGGAAAGGCACCAACCCGCTGAGAATATTTTAATAATATTGATCAAACCGCCGCTGTAAATTAAAATTTGAAAAGGGCGGGTTGATTATTTTAATATTATAAAATATTCTACCAAACCGCTGAGTGGCAGCGGTTTACCTGTACGAATAAAATACTACAAATTAGGGCAACCCGCCACGTATCAAACTGCCTTTGAAGCAACTCGCCGCAATCTATAATTCACACGACGGGTTGACAATTTTAATATTAAAATATTAAATTCAACCAAACCGCTGCCACGCGGCGGTTTCCCTGAAATAATAAATAATACTAAACATCAAACCGCCACCTAACATTTCAAGCAACTCGCCATGATGACACACAGCTTATAATTCAAACTACAATATCTTTTGCAAAACTAAGCACACCTTAATGCGTTCCTAAGCATTCCTATGCATGCGAAACAACCTTATACCATTCTTAACGGCAAACAAACGGCCTTTGACTTTCTAAGAGTCAAACCGCCACCTAGAACTAATCAAATCTTGCATTAGTGTTTGAAACATTAAAACCTTAAATCAAAACATGATTATCTGAGCCTTATGAACAAATCCCAGCACCTAACACACACATTTAAACACTACACTGACATTTTGATCAAAAATGACACAAGAATCATTCTTAATACACACATATGTTTAACCTAAGGAGAAATAGACATAGATAATTGATCACAAGCTTATTCCGCACCTTTCCCCTCAATCAATTAACATTTATACACACTTATCTAATTTTTGAACCCTAAATTTAATTTCTAAGGGTTTTTTACTCATTCAAGTTTGTTTTTGTTTGATTCCTTTGATCTATAGGTAGGATAAAGTGTATATAACAAGATTTAGATGTTACCTCTGCAAGAAAAGCTCTGGAAGTCAAAGAATAGAATAAGGGTGTTCTTTGCAGCGGTTTGCGAAAGAGAGTGATAGATATTAGTTGACCAGTTTTGAATTTGATCTAAAAGCAACCCGCCGCCCCTTTTATATCCCAAGTTTTGAATTTGGCAGATTAAGTCCCTGTGGTTTCTATCTTCTTTAATTTCTTTGTCTAAGTATTTCTAAGGTTGTTCTAAGTTTGAAATTTGGCTGATTTGGTCCCTATTGATTAATAAAACTAGGAAACACATCACAAAATTTCATTAAAGTCCCTAATCCTTTAAACAACCGACATTTATGGCCCTTTGAATTAAAATTAATTAACTCCCCTTCAAACTTTAACCCATTTGGAATATGTTAGGAATTATATTTGAGTTGATAAGATAAAACACGAATGAAACAAGATGGAAACAAAAGGACCAAAGTCGTCATTGTGGGATTCTACAAGATGTAGAAGATAGAACAGATTTCAACTTGAGTGGTTCAGATATTGATAAAATTACTGCTGGAGTAAATGCGACGAAATCCCTATTAGTAACTTATTAAACATAATAATTACCACTCTTATAGCTTTTGACAATTTATACTCACACTTTCATAGCATACAACACTCCTAAACCGCCATGGAATATCCTCCCAATCACTTCTTTTAGAAACCTGTGTGATGAAGTAAATTTTCAAATTCACTCTCCCCCTCAAACAATGACCCATTTTCTATTGAAAGAGCTGTAGTCATTGATTGAGATGAAAAATTTACTTGAACAGCTATACCACCACCATCGTTAACACAAATAATTTTGAAGAATCAATTAAGAAAAATTATTTGGTTTTCAAAAGGAAGACTTCTCTTCCGAGTTAAGAAAAATGCACTGAAGCGTACATTAATCCTCTGATGCATGGATATAAAGTAATCCATGCCTGGGGAAAATTAATTACCCGCGTTTGAGAACTGGGTTGCAATCTGAAGTAATTGCAAGCCATTTTGTAATTCCAAATGACTTAAAATATTTACTAAGTCCATTATTATTATTATTTTTTTTTTTTTGTAAAATATGTACAAAGGATACACGAAGGCACTTCGTTTATTCATCATCTCCTTCTTGAAGGCGTCTGAGAGTTTCTGGGGTCAAACTCTTCATGCCTAGGCGTGGAAGAAGAAATTCGAACCGTTCTCTTGGTAATGCTTTTGTGAGTATGTCCGCAAGTTGATAGTTCGTTTCCACGAAGTAGAGTTTAACCACTCTATTTTCCACTTGCTCTCGGATGAAATGGTGACGTATGTCGATGTGCTTTGATCGAGAGTGCTGGACATTGTTACAGCAAAGAGCAATGGCACTTTTGTTATCACAGTACAGAGGAATTTTATTGAATTCAAATCCGTAGTCTTTTAGCTGGGATCGCATCCAAAGGATTTGAGCACAACATCCAGACATGGCAATGTATTCAGCCTTTGTTGTAGATATTGCAGTGCTTCTTTGCTTCTTTGATGACCAGCTAACCAATCTATCTCCAAGAAACTAAGCACTTCCCGACGTACTTCTTCTTGAATCTTGACATCCCGCATGATCCGCATCTGCATAAGCTGTTAGTGACATGGCATTGTCTTTCGGATACCAAAGACCCATGTTAATGGTTCCTTTTAGGTACCGAAAGACACGTTTGATTGCTTCAAGGTGCTTTTTGGTAGGCTTAGCCTGATATCTAGCACACATGCATACAGCGAATACAAGGTCGGGTCTACTGGCAGTAAGGTACATTAGGGAGCCAACCATTCCTCTAAATCGAGTTTGGTCAACTGGAATCCCCAAGAGATCCTCGTCCAGTTTCAATCGATCCACCATTGGTGTATCGACAAGGTCAGAAAGATCCATTCCATATTTGTTAAGGAGTTCTCATAACAGACTTTTGATGAAATATGCCAACACCTTCATAGTATTTAGACATAACTTGGTTGACAAATTATGTTCCATTATTAGTTCGGATGTATCTAACTGTTTTGTTGAGACCAACTTGAATTTGCTTAAGAAAGTTGATGACAAACTCTGGAGTTTCATCCTTTGATCTCAAAAACTTTACCAGTAGAATATGTTTGCCTGATTTGCGTGTGAATAACGTTGGATCCACAGCACCCTTGAAGAAATTGTTAGCCATTAGGAACTTTGATAGTGTGTCATACCACGCCCTTAGTGTCTGCTTTAGCCCGTAAAGAGCCTTCTTCAGACGATAAACGTGTGTAGGATTACTGGGTCCTCAAATCCTTCAGGTTGACTGACAAAGACTTCTTCTTGAAGATCACCATTCAGAAAAGCAGTTTTGACATCCATCTGGTAGATGATCATATTTTTGGTTGCTGCATTGGCAATGAATATCCTAATGGCCTCTATCCGTGCAACGGGTGCAAACGATTCTTCAAAATCAATACCCTCCTCTTGACGACATCCCTTTGCTACTAACCGAGCTTTGTTTTTCAGAACATCACCATACTCATCAAGCTTTACTTTGTAAATCCATTTGAGAGCAATGATCATTACACCTTTTGGTTTTGGTACCAAAACCCATACTTCAAGATGATCAAACTCGTGAATTTCATTTTCCATAGCTTCAAACCAGCTATCTTCAGTCACCGCCATTTTGAAATTCTTGGGTTCGACTTTGGACAGTTCAGTATGGAAACAACACCACAAAGCATCAGATGCTAACTGTTTTTTGGTAGATACAGGACGAGAGGGATTTCCAACAATATTGTTAAGAGGGTGATCTTTAGACCATTTTCTGAGATGATCTGGTGGTTGAGTAACTTGGTTGGGTTCAGCTAAGCTAACATCCTCTGATGATGACTGTGCAGAACCAGGTTCTCTAGTAACAGGGTTAAATAAGGGATGTGGAGCATGTTGAGTAATTGGGGTGTCTTCGACAATGGGTCCATCTGCAACACCTTGATGTCGGGCTGGAGGTTGCATATCTGATGATGACGGTGAAACACTTATAGACGGTGCATCTTGAGCAAATGTTGTAGACAAAGATGTACCAGGTGGAACAACTTGAGCGTTAACTATAGTAGCAGAAGGTACTTGTTCATTGACTTGAGATTGTTCAAAGTATTCATCGAACATCGGTTGAAATAAAATCTCCAGCTCTTTATCGGTTGGTGGAACATAAGTAGTTGCATGGACATGTGTTGGGGCGAGCCCTGAATTAAGTTGTCCATGGGTCATCATGATAGACTCGGGTCCTGAACTAATGCGTACAGGAGCCATTGTCTGATGCAGCTCATCGAATGTGACGTGAATTGTTTCCATTATTCGACGAGTTCTCTTGTTGTAGACTCTATAGCCCATCCTGCTAGGAGCATACCCAACGAAAATCCCAATGTCAGCTTTGGCTTGCAATTTTCCTAGATCTTCGCTATCATTTGTAGGGTAGCACATAGCACCAAATACTCGGAGAAATGTAAGATCATGCTTCTTATCATGCACAAGATCATAAGGGGTTTTGTTGTGACGAGTATGAATTAGAGATCGGTTCTGGGTGTAACAAGCAGTAGCGATAGCTTCTGCCCACAGAAACATCAGTTCTGTTGAGAATATCAGCATTGTACGTGCTGCTTCCACAAGTGTACGATTTCCTCTTTCAACAACGCTGTTTTGTTGAGGAGTTCTCGGAACAGACTTTTGATGAAATATGCCAACACCTTCATAATATTTAGACATAACTTGGTTGACGAATTCTGTTCCATTATCTGTTCGGATGTATCTAACTATTTTGTTGAGACCAACTTGTATTTACTTAAGAAAATTGATGACAAACTCTAGAGTCTCATCCTTTGATCTAAAAACTTTACCTATGTGAATCTTGAATAGTCATCTACGATGACTAAAATATATTTCTTCCCATTAATACTTTGTACTCTCATTGGACCACATAGATCCATGTGAAGGGTATAAAGAACTTCCATATTAGTTTTTTTAGATTTTGGTTTGTGGGAGTACTTCTTGCTTTTTCCAAGTTGACAGGCTGAGCGAAGATGATCTTTTTCAAACTTCAATCTTGGTAAACCTCTAACCAGATCTTTTCGAGCAAGATCATTGATTGTGCCGAAGTTTAAATGGTTTAAACAACGATGCCACAGCCATGATTTGGTATTGGAAGCTTTGGACAACAAGCATACTGGAGAAGACTTCATCATATCATCAATCGATATCGTGTACAAATTGGTGCTACGACTACCTTTAAGTAAGTATACGCCATTCATATCATGAACAAAGCAAGAATGCTTTCTGAAAGCAATTTCAAGATTAGAATCACAAAATTGCCCTACAGAGAACAGATTGTGTCCAAGACCTTCCACATAGTATACTCTGGAGATCACACTGTCACCAATAACATAATCTCCATAACCCATGATAGCTCCAAAGTGATCATTCCCGAATCTGACTGTCCCGATGAACTTTTCCACAAAGTTCTTGAGCTTTGAACGATTCCCCGTCATATGTTTTGAACAGCCTGAGTCCAGATACCAAAGGACGACCTGTACGACCTGCATTTGAAAACAGTCGAGTGTGGAGAGTTTGGAATTTCGGTTCCCCAATTTTTGTTGGGGTCCTGTTGGTTAGCAGATATAATAGAACATTTCACAGAAAGCTTAGTTAAAGGGCACAGTTCGCCTAAGGCAAATTTCTTTCCTGTGGGTCTCCATTGATAACCACAATTAAGTTTTCCCTAGGCAAATTTATTTCCTGTGGGTCTCCATGATAACCAATATCAGCAATTAGTTTGGTTGCTTTCCAAACCCGCTTGGTCTTGTTAAATGTCTAACAAAAAAAATGTCTTTTGGTTTCCAAATCTGCTTCCCTTTATTCAAGACAATTTTAACACTGGGGGTTGCATTCATAGAAACTCAAAAATATTTACAACACACATTTCATGATTTGCTGAGGTTTACACATTGGGTACACGTTGTGCACACAGATTAGAATTCGAATTAATTACAAATGCTTTAGAGCTAATAATGCATAAATAACAAACTGATTCACTTTTGTTCCATTACGACTTATTTGTCCTAGGGTGGTCTTCTACTTTCTTCTCATTCTCACTCTTAGCAGGCAGGATTCCTCTTTTTCTTTGTATTGCTTCTTAGGGCCTGTCTTGATTGCTTGCTTCAGTGAATGTGTTTACTCCTATAGATGAATCCTAGGGACACTTCGTGTGTTCGAAATGTTCTGGTTGCCACTTGTGTTTTATGTGTGTTACTAGATGAAGTTCCTGGTTTATCATTAAAAGTAACTTGCTTTTTCCTAGTTACAGGGGTAGAGGGAGCCTTGTAATCTCTTTCATGAAACTTTTTGGGCAAGTTCCAATCACATATTTAACAAATTCCTGAGATAGGCTTAGTGTCTTGACAAGACATAGTAAGTCATTAATCCAGTGGTTTTAGCTACTCTAGCTTCCTTTACAATCTCCTAACTGTTTCTACACTCTCCTTAAGTGGTTGATATTAGTTTTAAATTGAGCACTCCTATTGTTCTTAAGGGGATGATGGATGGGTTTACATCCAATGCATGGATGTAGGACGCAGACTTTTGGTTTGACAGAGTCACTAGTGACACAAGACACTTTGCTTTTCAACTGAGCCTTTAGACTCTCAAGTTCATTTAACATGGTAGATGTCTGTTTCTTCTAGAGTGACTCGCTTACTCTTAAGGGAGGAGTCATACAATCTCCTTGTAATGTTGTTTGACCTTTTTCTAGTTTACTCCCCCTAAAAGCATTCATTTTGTTCAATAAGAGCAGTGACATCTTTAGCATTATAAGTTTCACAACTTCTGTCATTCATTTTAGAGACTTGAGCTTTCAAGTTTCTAATTGCGTTGTCCTTTTCTTGAAGCTGTGTTTCTAGAATTTTAATTCTGAAAAATGAGTCAAATTCAGGAACATCCTGAGAAGTTTGTGATTTGTTATTTCGAAAGTTTTCTTGAAGGTGTTGATATTTCAATTGCAAATTCAGGTATTCCACCTCAAGTTTGTTAAAACCTCTTATCATTTCATCATTAACATCCTTTTGATTCTCATTTTGTAATTTAGATATCTCAGCTTCAAGATCTAGACAACGTGATTGTTCAACAGCAAACATCAATTGATTCGACAAACAATTAGCAATTAGATTCTCATTTGCAATGAGAAGGTTTTTCCTTTCAATTTCAGCACATTGCTTGTCCACAGTATTCTGGTCCACCTCTGCTGACATTTGATCAAAAATTTCTTCCATTCCTTTAACTTCTTTAAAGAGAGCCTTTTGAACTCCTTCAAAGTGTTGTTTAAGAGTTTTGAAAAATGGTATGACTTCAGTGAGGTAACATCTTTTTGTTTGTTCAAAACCTCTTTCCCCTTCTGTGAGACCTGTTGGTGTGATTCTCTTTTTACATGTTTTGTCAAATTCCGTAAAAAGTTGTGTGAGTGTATAAAGATTAATTTTCACTTGACTTTTTGTTGGGAGAACCCTGGGGACAAGCTTGACAGGTGTATTGGGTGGATACACAGTCGGTGTTGAAAGTGGTTTAAGAACTGAGGCTTCAACCTTTTTCCTGTCATTTTCATCTTTGGCCCAAAATATCTGCTCAGGGGTCAAATCTCTCTGAGGTGCGAAGATTGCAAGATAGTTCTCTTTTGAGTAATCTGGGGGTGCAAACTTAACTTTATTTTGAATACACTGAGGGCTTTTCATTTTCTCATACATTCTTTTCCTAGTCAACTCAGCTATCTCAAGAGTTTCCTCCGAGTCATGCACAACAGCAGGTTTATGATTGGTCATGACTATTTCAGTACCATTATAGAGGGCAGATTGAACTTGCTTTGCACGTGTGAGACATAAGGGGTTTTTGTAGCCTATTGCTACCTTTTTCTTTTCATCATAAAACGGTTTTGGTTTACATAACATGTGCACCGTTTGAACAGACTGATCTTGTTTGAATAATCTATCTTCAACCTTTTCTTTTAGCTTTTTGATGTCTAAAAACTCTTCAATGTATTTATCTTCTTTTTGTTTAAAATCCTTTTTCAAGGTTGTCACTTCTTCCTTCATTGACTTGTTATGGTCAACGGTAGAACGAAGTTGCATTTGTACAGTATGAAGTTCCGATTTTAAAGAAGTTTCCTTTCTATTTCGGTCAGAGATAATTATTCTCATTTGTTCATCAATCTTTTGTTCTCTTTCAGTTAATTCAAACTTTGTCCGTTTTTCATACACCCCGACCAGTTCCTTATATCTCGCAAGTTCAGAAGTCAATGTGTCATTAACTACTTTAACCTGCTTATTTGCTGACATACTTTGGACACCCTGTTCATGCATATCATCTATAATCGACATCAATGCATCATTTCGAACAGAAGATACATTACTTTGTACAACATGTTCTTCGTTGTCCTCCATATACTGATTATACAGAATAATATTACTATCACTCGCATATTCAGCATCAGAGTCAACAACGTAGTTGTGTTGTACATCGTTTTGCATCTCGTGTACTTCATGATACTCATCCAAGTGATCTACACAGGTATCATGATCTTGTACCTCAAATGGAGTATTCGAGTCATATGATGGCCCGACTTCATCGTAGATTGGATCTTCAGATGAAAGATTTACCATGAACATGGTCTGTATATTAGGAGCCTCATCAACATCAGAGTCGAATGCATCACATTGATCAGCTTCAAAGATATGATCCACATTGAGTGCCAAATCTTTCTCGGTTGGGTCATCCACATCATCATCAAAGTTGGTGACCTGTTCTCCTGCAAGAAACAACAACTGTTCTTCATCCAGTACTGCACCATTCTCCTGGGCTTGCATAAGTAGCATCTTGTCCTTAAAGTAGTCTGAATCCTGAAGTCGCTTTGGTCGAGGACATTCTCGTGCTATGTGCCCGAGTCCATTACAGTTGTAGCACTTAATGGGTTTAGCTTGACCAGGATTCACATTGCCACCTCTGTTCTGACCTCCAGCATTCCCAGTTACAACATTTCCTCTTGCATTGTTCCTCTGAAATGGTCTTCCTTGATTATTTGCATTGTATCTTCCACAGACATCTTGAACCATAACTCTGCCGTCTTGAACCGTAGCTTTGTTCCTTGCATTAGAAGATGTTCTGAGTTGATTGTTTGTTTGAGGAAGATGTGATTTGTATGATTGAGTGAGGAGGGCAAGTGTGTTGGTTAAAATTTCAATCAAGTTGTCAGTTGAAGAACTTCCTGAGTCCAGTTGAAAGATATCAGCAGGAGATGGTTCATTTGAGGATTGAGGAGACATGGATGATTATGTTGGATACTGTTGAACTGAGGCATTAGACACTAGTGCCAAAGGATCATTAGTTGGTTGAATGAACCTTTCCATCATCATTCTATTCTCACTAGCATGTACCTCATGTTGCTTTAAATAGGCATAAAGCTTATCAAAGTTAGACTCTTTCAAACCTCTGTTAAGTTTGACTTTATTTATGAATCTACTCCACTCTGGTAACATGTTGTTCACAAACTTAGAGTTAAGCTGAATTCTGGGCATGGTCATCTTGATGTTTCTCATGTCATTAATGAGCTTCGTAAACCTAACATAGTATACATGAATGGTTTCTCCTTTGATTTGATAGAAGTGTTCAAATTCATCGTATAACTGAGATTCCCTATCATCCTTTGTTAACCCAGAACCTTCCAGAACCATCTTCACATTGTCCCAAATATCTTTGGCGTCAGTATAGTGGTTGATGAGTGTCTAGATGTCTTTTGGTATTCCTTGAAGTAGGATATTCATTGCATGAATGTCAGCTTTATACCTTTCCTCTTCTTCAGCAGAAAGGTCTGTAAAGACTCTAGCCCGTTCTGGACCTAGTTGAAGTGCACCCTCAGTTTCTTCAGTAGGAGTTTATATGAACGTTCCCATTTTAAATGGACCTTCAGTAATCGATTTCATAATGTTCTCTCCATTATCTTTTCCCAGATAATACAGACAAATGCGTTGTTGCCAAGATTCAAAGTTTGTTCTGTCAAGCATTAGTGGGCGTGTATCATAACCGGCATACTAGATATCTTCAGACATGTTAGACATCTTGTTTTATTATGATGTGATATGTTTTGATCGATCAATGATTAGTGAGTGTACGTTAAAAGTGGTGAAGTTAACGTATTTGTTTTGCATTTTAGAGTTGTTAAGTCCCAAGTTTGAAATATTCCAAATGTCAAAGACAGTAGCTCAACTCGCCGCCAGAGGTTATCAACTCGCCGCGAAGTATTAGAGAAACTCGCCTCGAATAATAAGAACAAACCGCCGTTGTTTAAAAATAGGCAACTCGCCGTCAAAGGTAAATAGCAAACAGCCGTCAACAATTTTAAGCAACCCGCTGCCTACTTTTCAAATCGCCAGCGTTTTGTTAAGAGAATTGCTATTAAAATATTCAAACCGCCGCAACATGTTCAAACCGCTGCCAATTAATAAAGCAACTCTCCGCACCAGATTTGAGCTACTCGCCTCCAATTTAAGCAACTCGCCACTATAGCAAACCGCCGTGTGTGTCAGACAGTTAGCCACCTACTATTTAAAATATTCCTTTTAACCAAACCGCCACAAAGAATATATGCCAACTCTCCACGAAGAACAACGAACTTTATCACTTAGAAACACCTATAAACACCCTTTTGAACGATTTCTCTTGATTTCTTTTGCACAACTCAGTACTACAAGGCTATAGCAACTAGTAACACCCAAACTTTAACATAACAAACATCAAAATCCAGAGAAAATCAAAAACGAGCTACTAACCTTCAAAAGTACACTTATTGATCTAAAACAATCAAGAAATCGCACATACACACGATCTAATCATCCCATGTGCTCTGATACCAATTATGGTATATCATTAATCATAACATGGTGACGATTCTTGGACTTGGCTAGTTTCTAGAGAGAGAAACACATGAGAGGATATTTTCTAGTGAGAGAAATATGTGTAAAATAAGAAAATGAATAAATGACTAGCTACCTCTTCCAAAGTTGGAAGAGGTATATATATAGTTCTTACAATAAATCGAAGATTAGTACCCGGTTAATTACCGAAAGTCATACGTTAAACTATTAACTACGAGTTATAAAAAACAGTAAAATACACGGGGTGACCTAGTCTTTTTCTAATACCTAACAGGCTTCTACTTTATTCTTTATGTTCCTACTTGGTGTTCGCAAGATCCTATCATTCTTTTTATTGCATGTAGGCTTTGATCCGCAATTACTAGTAGAACACTTCAATCCTGTAGGATACAACACATGTGTGTTAGAATATGATGTTGTAGATGACTCTACCTGTTTAATGTTGCTTGAGGATGTGAGAGGTTCAGCAAACAAACTTTCTTGACATTGTTTTTGGATGTGATAGCAACCTTTTTCGCATTAAGTTTAATCGTATTGGGGCATGTATCTCAAACATATACCAGTAACTCCTGAATTCGTTGGGCATGCTTACAGGCAAAGTCTAATTCTTTATCTAAAGGTTGTTTTTCTTTAGCTTGTTCGACTAATTCCTAAAGAATATCAGGTTGTTCTTGAGTGTACTTACGATAGTCTATGTGAGCTTCCCTATTTTGCAATAACCTAGGAGCTAAAGGTTTTAAGTCTAGCTTGAAAATGCCTGGAACAATAGTGTTGGCATATGGTATTTATGCAGCAATATCAACAATTTCTTTTCCTTTTACTTTTCGTAAATCATTTTTCAATGATGTTATCATAAAAACCTTATCTTGAATTTGAGCTTTTAAATCCTTATTTTTAGCAGATTTTAAGTTCTGTTTATCAATTAAAGAGTCACTATGTTCTTTAGTACAAACACGTGTCTTTTTGATTGAATCAAACTACTCTTTAAAAACCTGTTTCACATGATTAATTTTTTTACAAAGACGCTTATTTTCCGAAAGCAATTTTGCCACACTATTTCCAGTTCCACATTTTGGTCTCAATTTCACAATAATCATAATTGACATTCTCTTCCTTGGATTTTTCTCTCATTGATTTTATAATTTCCTTTAACTTTCAAATGGTAGTGTCTTTGTCTTGTAGCTGAGCTGTCAAATAGTTATGTTCAAAAAATTCTGGAATTTCAAGAGCATTTTGATTATTACAAGATTCATCTTTTTGAAAATTTTCTTGATTAAGTTGTATTGACAATTTATGAGAAATACAATG
>BQNB010067081.1:0-34327 GCA_026074375.1 Tanacetum coccineum | reverse complement strand
ATTTGAAATCGTTGAAAGCTTTACATAAGGGTGTCTCGTAATCAAATAAATTACCTTCGATCTTGAAGATGACAGCAATATCGTCGGGGTCATCATCTTCCTCAGCATCTATTTCTTCATTGTCATACGAAGATTGGTAGAATTTTTAAACGAAATTTTCCACCAAATCCTCACAAGTAGTAACTGGGCCTATACAATCATTTTTATACCATTCACTTGCGGCACCTACGAGCGAAATAGGGAGGATGCTAAGCCTAAATCGGTCTTGACTTACCCCATTAATTTTGATTGGCCCAATTACTTCGAGAAATTTATTAATGTGCTCAAACACGTTTTCTCCAATTGCCTCATTAAAAGTATTATCTCGTATCATGACTAAAAACGTTCCCTGTATCTTAACAAAATTTCTCTCGGTCATCCTCTATTCGTTATCATTAGAGATGCAGTTTTTTCGGGTAACAGATATATAGTCGTTTCGTTCTGTCATCGTCAATTGAATTCCAGAAAATAAGTATAAATGATCAGTAGGATGTGCCCTCTCGAGAGAGAACACAATAAACAGGAAATCCAATACAAAAAATAGCTAAGGTTACTGTATCAAATGATTAATACGCCGTATTCAATTCATTTGAATACGTCGTATGGTCTGGTGAAGGTTAGTATGCCGTATTGATTATACAGAGTACGTCGTATTGTTTGGAAGAACAGATACTTTGTTTAGACTATAGAGATCAATACATTGTTCTTAGTTGAAAGGTCGATACGTCGTATCCAACTGGTGGATACGGCATATCAGTTGATCTATCAGAATAGAATACTTTGAAAACAATTAAATACTGCGGGAATTTAAACACACAATTAAATACAAGCATAATTAAATTACACTAATTAAATTATTCTAAACTAATGGTTAGAAATACTAATTAAATTAAAGGGTAAACTTGTTCACTCCCCGGCAGCGGCGTCAAAAACTTGATGTGCTGTCTTGTAGGGTCAATTTATTGATTACCAAGTTTTAAATTTATATTTAGCCGACTTATCCAAAACCAACACTTTAACGGGCAGTGTACCAGATCGGGTGGAGATTCGTGGTAAGTAGGGTGTCGAATACTAAGAGCAAGGTCGTTATCCTTATATTCTATCAGTATTTTTGAATTACTCTAATTAATTTAATTCTAATTACTTGTTAAACCTATGCTATATATATTTTCTAATAGGATTGAAGGGTTTTTAGCCTGAGAGACTGGCACAGATTTTATGGTGACAATAATCAATTCTAAACACAATAAACATGCAAAAAAACAATCAGAATATAAAAGAGCGTAACAAGTCCAAATGTTATAAAACTTGTTATTAGCCATATTGAAATCTGATTAAACGCTGTTTGTTTGTTTAGTGCAACGATTTCTTAACTCGAAGTGCATACTCATCTTAAGACTTAGGCGTTACCTCATCCTAAGACCTAATACACGTTGAATACTTCACAATTAACATATCCTCATAAAGCATCCTTTATTAGTTTAATTATAATCTATCTAGGGATTAAAACAATGGTGATCTTGTTAAACCCTAGCCCATCGGGACTTTACCTACTTACTGTTTGACGATATTTTATATACTGGTAGTTCACTGTTTAAGTCTTTATCAATTAATTAAGAACATACTTGTTGAAACATTACAGGTCACCTGCCGGTCCAACTAAGCTCATAATTTAAAGACAAAGATAGAACATTATTTGTGATTGATGTGTTTCAAAAGCTTTAAATTTATAATGACTAAAAATACCAATTTTATTATAGGGAAACACACGAGTAAAAGTATAACCCTCGTATGTAGTATAATATTTTTATGTAAGACCAGGTCGTTCTACGGGATTGGGTATTCTTAGAAAAAGTCGATAATATTACGAAAAGGGATTTATTTTATGGACTGTCACGGATCTAAATATAATGATTACGATTCAAGGTTTAAAGGAATGTTTGGTTGGGAAGCAAAAGTAAATATGGATAAACTTGGATAGATAATTGGTTCATGAATTTAAGTATAATCAATTAAATAAACGGTTAGTTTACTTAAAAGATTGTCTACTTGTTATAATCAGAAATCCTTTTGGCCTTACTTATGATAAATAAAATGCTTAAGTTTTTTATCAAGTTAGGAATAATAAATATAAACTTTCTTAACCAAGTTCGTTAGACATATGGTTAAGCAATATAAACCTTTTTATACTCGTGTTTAATAATCATTTAGTTAGCCAATCCTCACAAGGCTAAGATCTAGTTTCACAAACAAACAACTTGAAATAAGTCAAAAGCCGGAGTCTTTCGACCTATATCCGGACTAGTATGATGATCAAATGACTATTAAAGAATCCGGGTATGAAAACATCAAGCTTATATTTAGTAATTTCTAAAATTCAATAGTTCATCCAAGTTTAATCCATATCACCAATATATTCCCCAACCAAACATGTTAGTCTACTCAATATTGATAAGAATAACACACAAAACTAATATGATTGATTCAAAAGTCATGATATAAAAATAGAGAAACGTGTTCATACCAAAATCAAATAGCAACTAGTGCTTCTGCTTTACAATGTATTTTCTTTATACATAGATAACAATGACTGTAACTTAACAAACTAGTAGTTATTTTTATAACAACTTCTAGCACCACCCTTATAAGATCAAATAGTACTTCCTTCTACTCAAACCCTGGAATGTGATGAAGAATAAGGTCTATTCTTCAACAATTCCTTAGAACAATTTCCTAACTAGTGATTGTAGGTGTAGTGAAGAGAAGAATGATTGAATGGATGATTTTAGTAGCTAATTTCATCCACCTTTTAATAAGCTAAAAACTCAAGTCATCAGTTGGAACAGTGGGCAAGCCAATAGTTTGCTACTAATGTGCGAATCATAATGATTTCTGTGTAACTGTCAGGTGAAAGTGCCGCGCACTCCAGAAATTATGCTCCGTCCACTTTGGTGTGTTAATTAAATTGCACTTACTTCGTCTTGATGTACGCCGCACAAAAAAATTGTGACCAGCACTTTTGCCCTGTGTCATTAACTCCTCCTTTAAATGTCTCTGTCTAGAATCTTCTTGAAATGACCTTAATGCATTATAACTAGATTTTATTCGCATCTTAGTCCCTTATTCCGTCACTTTTGGTCCTAAAATGAATATTACACAACAAACAAGCAAACTTTGCAATATTTCATGCGTTAACGTATATATTTAGTGTATTTTCGAGGGATATTTTATGTATATTTGGAGCATAATCGAATCCCCCATACTTAGCTTATTGCTTGCCCTCAAGCAATCAAAGCGAAAGAATTTCGTTTGGTAAAACAAATTAAAGATCACAAGCATAGATAATGCGACAAAGCAACTCACGTATTTTTATAGATAAGTTTCTTTTTCACACTCGCTCAATTTGGTAAAATAGATAGTAAATGGAAGTCACTCATACACGCAGTCATGAAATGTTCAAATTACCATAGACTTGTACAAGAAACTAAACTTTACCGACATGGCGTAAACACCAAACATAAACATCAAAAGAGGTAATTTATTTAGTGATATTATTTATTATTTATTGAAAAAGGTTTGTAATAAAATTATAATTCACCTTATCCGTAATACATTCGACTTTATTCAACACATCATTCTTCTCTTTTTTTTTCAATGGCTTATTTTTGCCTCAATTTACTTTATCTTGGGGGAAACTTGCTTTCCCCCATACTTAGGATAAACATACTACTTCAAACGAACTTAAAAGTTTGCAACCTTCGCACTTCATTTAAACAACAATACCAACATCTACTTTCTTTAATTCGTACGGATAAAATTTCAGATAATTTTATTAGAAATCTTTTTGAACAAAATTATTGTTTACTTATATTTATATTTTTATCACCTCTTAATCGGTAAAATGTTTATAACACATGAACGTATTCTTACTGCGGTCTCATAAAGATTTCAAGCACAAGTTCTAGAATTAACAAATCACCGGCACACTCATACAATTTTAAATCGATATCAATGCTCATAAAAAAAAAAAAAAAAAAAAGAAAAGCGACAAAACTACAAATACATACCATAACAAAGAGAAGAGATAATTGCAATTGCTCACTCCTCAACTCAAGAAAGCTAAAGTAGGGGGTAAAATCATCTTAGGTCTCCAAACGATGGGAAACCTGAATCCTTGAATATTTAACCCATAATTTTTCTGGGTGGTATATATATTCTAATAATGTTATCAATCCAGAGTCAGATTGCTTGAATGTGATCAATAAAATGTTATTTTCAAAAAAAATTCTTTTAACTTTTCTTAAAAATTCTAACTTTTCTAGTTTATCTCCCCTCATAATTTATATGAGCATTATCCCCAGTGAAAATATTATAGAGAAAAGATAAAATGGAAAAGTGAAATAATACTTTTCAATTGTGATCGATATTCTGAATCTTTGGTTCACGTCATTTTGTCTTGCGTCCTTCTCTTTTTTTTCCTGTTACAAATATAAACATTGCGCAGTCCTAATTAATTATTAATAGAAAGTATGATAATATTCTTGTAATGCCAACAGAGGCATTTTAAACACACAAATTAACAATAGATAATTATTTTAGAGAAAATAGTTTAAAACATAGTGACCCAAAATATGCGGTCACACAGACACTCGAGCATCACGACACTACTCATCATCATCCTGCGTTGCTGCTGCTGTGGTGGCGGAGGTGGGTACTGCTAATAGTACTGGTCATACTATGGCTGAGCATACCCAGGTGGGTTGTAGGCTCCCTGCATCGGAACACTGTGTAGGATCCCGTTAACACTTCATATAACACATATGATGCACGAATTTATAACAAGAAATTAGTAAGAAAGATGGTGGTGTAGAGAAAGAAAGAAGAGAGAGAGATAAGAGAATTGAGAGAAAAGATATTTATTAAAAATGAGAAGTGATATTTTCCAATAGTGGAAAAATAACTATATATACCCCTACACATTTAATTGACGCGCGGGATATTAACTAGGACTCGTGCTCGGGTTTGCTGGGATAAAACCAAACAAAAACATTAATAGCTTAACTATCGAGCCTGAATCCGATAATATTCTAATTACAACATTAACTAATTAATTGACCAGACTTAAATACATAATGAACGAACTTCGATGTTCGACACAATATTTGAGGCTAACAATCTCCCCCTAAGAGAGTTCAATGAGACACTCCTTCAAGAGATATGAGATTGCTTTTGTCGTTTAAGCTCATGTGGTCTTGGTCTTGTCTCTTTGTTCTTTGTTTGTAAACATGTTCCTTCATGCTTTTCGTCATTCACTTTTGACCTGTGTTTCATTGTCTTTTTTTTTTTTGTTTTTTTTTTTTTTTTAAAAATAATAAAATCGTCTATCCATCTTGCGAATCTTATGACTTTGACCACATGCCTCATTCTATGCATCATCTTGAAAGCTTTATTTCAGAGTTTGCGGAGTCTTTGTCTTAAATCTTGAGCTTTCTATATTAGTATGTCTTCCGTAGATTGTAGCATTTGAATGGAAGAGGTGCCGTTACCACCGTTTGACCTGCAGGTTTACGTTAGTGATAAACGAGAAAATTGATTTGAAAATCAATCGACGTGTCACTCGTTAAAGAGTTTTTGTAACACATCGAGAGTGTCATGTTTTTTATCAAAATTCATCAACCGTCAATTCATTTACTGGACCAAATCGATATCCAGTTGTCACAAGTTTGATTCATATAGAATCTCGCAAGTCACCTACCAAGAGCTTGTTTGATGCTGGCTCAAGCAGGATTTCCATCTTCATTGTGAATACATTAGTATCACTCGGATGTTTTGGCAAATATCACAATGATATTGCGTAGGACTCTTGATAACAGCTTGTAAACCTGATGATGTTCAACAAGTGTTTGAAATGGAATGTGTCCTAACGAGATTTTGATTGATCTCTTGGCTCTAGACTCGATTAGTGCATTTGGTTTAGCACTCGAAGGCTGGAGCATATTGCCACCAATTCAATAATCAACAATCTCCTCGATTGAGATGTCAATAGAATAACGTTTAGTATCTCCGTGACAAATAAGACAAGTATCTTTTGAGAGAAACTTGAATGGCTGGAAGGGTTGTGCATTGCATCACTGGGTCCATGATGTCTTTTTTCAATTCAGCAATCAACTTGTGATCCTGACAGCATATGTATTGACCCCGTTTCGTCTTAAGTGTTTGGAGGGCTTCTTTGTTTTACACTCCTTTATCCATACAGTTTCTTTTTCATTCTTCAACACCTCTATGCTTATCCAGGACGTCATTACTAACACTTTGTTATATAGATTCCAGTGTTACTCAAATCTAAGTTCCGGCATTAATACCCGATATACATTCATCTCTATCATAACATAAGGACTGCTATTTCTAACTTTGGAGTATCCTTGGTAAAACCTCCGGCTCTGGTTGATTAATAGATTGATTCATAACCTAACCACCTTATACTTCAGAATCATCGTGAAATTAAGAAGTTGTTTGGGTATAAGAGATCGAAGCCCCGAAAAAGAAAAAACAAAAAGAAAAAATAGAAGGTTCAGATAAAACCTTTTCTAGCTGTTAGCACTTTGATTCAATTAATCATATTTTTAATTATATTTTCTCCCCATTATTTTAAAATAGATAACACTTAGTATATTGAATACCTGGTGATTAAAATATGTCATGAAAATTATGTGGGAGAAAATATTATTAGCATGAATGGTTTGAAACATTTTGATAATGTTTTGAATACATAAGAATGGTCGTTGTTAATGTATCCAAGAACATTAAAACTTTGTGTTTCGAAACTCCCTCAAAATAGGACCAATTGAAAAAATTGTAGTCTTTTGAAAACTTTGTGAGGGATGGAGTGTTGAACACACAATTTTGAAAGATTATGATTTTTCCATCGAGAAATCTTGAATATAATCGTGTTCAACTTTTTGAAAAACCAAATGTTAGAGGACTTCTCTTCTAACGCTAAGGGTAAGCGCACTGATACGTACACTATCCATTTTCTGAGCTAAAACAATGATGTGCTAGAAGAACCGCACAAGCCCGTGAGAAACGATAATTTTCTCGTTGGAGATTATTTATAAACCTTCCTTTATTTGAAGTCCGGGTTATGTACTAACATTTGCACATAAGCCATTTAGAAAATTAGAAATGACATGTTTTGAAACTATTTGCAACTCTCGTTCGAACTTCATTTACACACCCGTGTCAATGTTAATCGACATTTCTAAGCACGTAAATGTTATCGATTCCAAGAGACATGTCGAGAAGAATCTTTTTGGAAATTTTCTGTTTTTCTGATTTTGTATTTTCTTTTTAAAGTTTTATATTTTTGTATTTTGCTTTTCTCAAAAATATAATGTACATGGTGATGTTGATGAGATATCAAAGCAGTCCTCATTTTGTCAAAACCTCCAGGATCAGCTGGAGTCAAACATCTCAACCAATCCCTTCTGACAAGATACTTAAACCGATCCTTAGAAGGCTTTCGTAAACATGTCAGCTAATTGGTATTCAGTTCTGACAAAATATAATTCAATTATACAATTTTCAACCTGTTTCTTTATGAAATGATACCGAGTATGGATGTGCTTTGTTCGCGAATGTTGCACGGGGTTGCATGATATTGCTATGGCGTACCAATGGAGTGACAATTGTCCGTATTATGCTTTTTCCGAATTTCTAAAGCGTACTTGGCCTGATTGATAAAAATACCTTTTGAGGACTGGTGGATCTGTATCCAAAAAAGAACTGTCATCTCCCCCATAAAGGACATTTCAAACTAATGTGCAGATAACTTTTCAAATCTTATTGAATAATTAGTGTTTGTAGACCCAAAAATTTATGTCATCATGTAAATCTGCACTATTAACCAATCCTCCCATATTTTATCTTGAATAACGTTGGGTCAATTGTACCTTTAGTAAAGCCTTTGAACATCTGGAAGTTGGAAAGTTTATCATACCAGGCTCTTGGAGCTTGCTTTAATCCATACAAAGCTTTCCTCATAAGGTAGACTTATCTAGATGATCTGGATCAAGAACCCTTCTGCTGACAACATAAAAAACTCCTCCTTTAGTGGACCATTAAAAAATGCCGTTTTCAGTCCATCTTAATAAAATGGAAAAGACTTGTGTTCTGCGTAGCAACGAAAATCCGAACTGTCTTTACCAGATCTAGCAACTGTGTGCAAATGATTCTGGTCAAAAAGTCATACCCTCTTCTGAGCATAACCTTGTAGCTACAAGTCGTGCATTTGTAGTCGAAATAAAAGTCTGATCTTCATCCTTCTTGTTCCTTCATAAACCAATTTAGCATTATAATCATCTGTGCAAATGTTTGTCGACTAGTTCCCAGACTTTTAGTCTGTCGAAACTAGATGAAGTTCATCCTGCATTGCTTTTGATCCATGCAGAATTAGCCATTGCCTCACTTAATGTCTGTCGTCAACATACCACCGGGGGGGTGAGCGCGAACATTACACATTTTAGGATCTGAGGCAAGCTGTCGTCATGTTTGAACTAGCATGGTGGATTTCTACGAACTTGTTCTAATGGATGATCTCTGGTCTAATACGATAATCATGCTTTGTTGAGTTGACAATGAATGCACACATCGTATTATCAATGTTGCTGTGAGGAAGACTCACCAATTTCTTGACCCTTTACAAAAAGGATTGATAATTCATCTTTTGAAATGATGCATTCTGTTGTCTTGATTCATTGTTGTTTTCCTCAGCAAGACCGTGTGTTGGATTGTAATAATCTTCAAGTAAATGACTGAAGAGAAATTCCAACCCTTGTTGTGACGAATATGTCTTCTCTGCTGTAGGAACAACATTTTGTCTTGGGGGCACGGTCATGGTTAGTCATAATCTGACGCCTTTTTTCCTTGAGAACGAGCTGAAGAGACAGTTTTCAACAGACCATCTCTTTTCGTTCTGGTTCGATGTCTAACTGTTGTGATCAGACATCATTCTTGATTTCATCAAACTTTATATAATGGTCTCACTATCATACTTGTACTCTTGTTTAAACACGACATCCTTCGACTGAGTAGGAATATCCCAGCCATTACACATGGATCGGCCATTTTTTACTTTCATCATATACCAATTTTCCCATCTCTAATTATGTAACAGATGCAACCAAAGATGTGAAGATGTTTTATTTGAAGGTTTCTTGTCATTAATGAGGTGATATGCACTTCCATGAGTCGAGATAATGATTGATCTTTTTTGATTTAAATCATGCGGTTGGCAAACTTGCTTCAGCCCAAATGAAATGGAAGCTTAGAAGCTGTAAAGCATTGTTCGTAGCAACCTCAACAAGAGTACGATTTGTCTTTCGACAACGGCCGTTCTATTCAAGGGTTCAAGGAGAGAAGTCTAATGTACAAGCCTTCTTCTTTGAAATAAGATGCAATGGAGTGTCTTGTTCAAGAACTCTTGCCTCTGTCAGTACGACAGAAATTACTTGAGCTTGAAGAATGCTTTGAATCATCAGAGAAATCATTTGAGAACTTCTGGTTTTTCAGCGCTTGGATCGTAGAAAAAGAGGTCCCAAATGTACTTGAATATTCATCTACATCACCAGAATTATATTTCGCCCATTTATGCTTGCAACCCGCATTGGACCACATAAGTCCATGTGAAGCAAATTTAGCCTTCTTTTGGAACTTGGAACAGCCTTTGCTTTGAATGAACTTCTTTTTTGCTTTACTCATTTCACAAGATGAATAAAGTTGGTACTTGAAGATATTCAATTTGGAAGCCATTCACAAGCATCTTCCTTGAGAGTAAGGTGATTTAATCGAAGTTAAGATGAGAAAGCCATCGATGCCATAACCCATTCATAGTTGGTGAAGCTTTAGCCATGAAACATATTGGAGTTGATGAAGTTGTTTCTTGAAGAGATATTGTGTAGAGATCAGATCCACGACTACCAGTTAGTAAATCGTTTCCCTGAAGATCTCTCACAAAACATGTAGATTTCCTAAAAGCAACCTCCAAATCAGCATCACAGAATTGACCAACCGAGAAAAGATTATGATTGAGGCCTTCGACGTAATAAACCCGTCTGATCGTGACATTTCCTTGATTCAGATCTCCATAACCAAGAATTGGAGCAAATTGATCATTTCCAAAACGAACAGTACCTAGAAATTTCTCCACAAAATTACACAACAGCTTGAGATTGCCCGTCATGTGCTTTGTGCACATAGTCAACATGAACAGGTATGAGGTTGTACTATCGCAAGAGAATTAGAGGACGATGGAATATTGGACAAATTGGATCCTATGGAGTTTGATATCTTCAAAACATTAGTAATCCTAGAGACAATGTCTATAGTGGGACTAATTTTTTTGATGACCATCATCATTCCTGATTTTAGCATCCGTATCTTTTTGTCCTAAGAGGCTTATGTGTCCATGGATAACCTTAATGGACAATCTCTAGCTTATCCACCATTTCCCATGCCTGATTTGTAATTCTCATACAACTCCTTATAGTAACTCTTGATTTCAGAATGTGAATCGACGCAACTGTTTTCTTATGGGTGTTGCAGATAGATTTTGTTCGCTTTTCTCATGGGTTTACTGCACTAAAAGGCACAACATAGACTTCTAAGTTCTAGCAATTTCGTCCTTTCAAGAACGAGAAACACAAGCATCATGATTATATTAACATACATGTTCCACATTCAGCACATACAACATTTTCATCGAAGTTCTGGAGTTTGAACTATCATTACACGCATTACAGACTTTGTTTTCTTAGAAATTCTAGGAAATGCCTATATTGATCTTTCTACTTCTTCTTTTAAACATCACTTGACTATTGTTTGCATGACTCATATCTTTAACTTGATAGCACTTAAGCTGTGGTCTGCTACATGGTAGATGTGATTTACTCCCCTTGAAGATTTAGAAGTTTGGTGGAGGATTAGTATTACCTAGAGAAGCAAGAGGCAACTGAAGGTGTTCTAGTTTATGTTGTGGGAGGCAATTCTATACATTCCTGGTTTAAGCACATTTGTGTTTTGAACATCTTGGTTTCTATGCTGAGCAAATTCTGTTAAGTGACCTGGATTACACAAACCATCCGTCCTCATTAGTTTTATTTAACCGAGCTACTCATTTTAATAACTTCTCATTTAGTAGAAATTGAACAAAAAGAGTTCGGTTTTTTCCTAAAACTGATTGTTTTTGGAATCCGTAACATTTAAGTTGTCTAACACAGATATTTATACAATTGAGTTTCCCACAGACTTTCCTTCTGTTACCAGAATGAGATTTCTTTAACTCATTTATCACCATGTTCCTGTCTTGCATTGAGCTTTCAAATCTGTATTTCCATGATATTGTTCACTTCCTTTTTGAAATACATTTTGAATGTATTTTCTTGCAAACTGGGTCTTTTTTTCCTCTTTCTTTATAATGTTGTAAAGAAAGTCAAGATAATCTAGTGTTTTACAATTTTAGCATAACACTTTAAAAAGCTTATTATGAACTCGTTATTAACAGATTTTAGTTTGTTCCGACAGTTTATGTGCAGAGACATTTCACATTCTTGGACTTTATGAAAGATACATAATTGCAAATTCAGTATGAGCATTTAATTCAGACATAGAATGCAAATATGAACATATAACATCTTTAGACATACACTCTTCGATAAGTAGATCATACATATTTGAAAAATCAGCCTTTTCAGATTCAAGTTCGTCAACCTCGTTTTCAAGGGATTTAACGTACTCAAAATCTTCATGCATTTCCGTTTTAAGTTCGTGTTCAAATCGAAAATTGTCATTTTGTGACTTTATTGAAAGAGGCATGAGGTATGGTTTTTTTTTATCAAAGTTCCATACCAGAGCAGGTGTTGGCACGCGAAACTACTACTAGTATGTTCGCCAAGTTTGATCAACAATTTCTAATAAATTATTGATGTTTAAATGTTCATGTCGTTAAAACTTGTCTACCTTTACTAATGGATTCCGAACTGTAGAAGGCCACGTTTTTAGCAATGATTTGGTTTGTACTATCAAACTGTTTTCTCCACATTGTATTCCTGTACTTTCCTTTCCGCGTATCCACTGATAAAGATACTCCAGTGAGGTGCTATCTAAAATTACATAAAGACTATTTGTTTTGTTTAATCAATATGGTTAACATAATTCTTTATTTCAATTTTGATCTACTCTCTTTATCAAGAGTCATGTCTCTTCTCTATCAGTGGCAAATCTGTTTGAGTATTAGAAGTATCATAATGGTGATCTCAGTACAAATGGGGGCTTTCAATTGAGCTTCTTGAGGTACTTGGATTGGCAAAGGATAGTCTACCCCATTATATGTCGAACATTTTGGGTTCTAACATATTGGAAGGAAAGAATGGTCTGAATTGACTGATATAACGAGATAAACAATTTCCGTTCAAAAACTTAACTGTTTTGTCATTTCAATCTCTTGTCAATGTCTTTTTCTTCCTTAACTTTAAACTCGAATGACCTAGTGTTTCTCTTGAGGATAAACTTCTAGTTGTGACCTTGTTTAAAAGACTTTTTTTACTAATTCATCGTGTTCTGATTGAGACTGAAATTTTCATAGGCTTAGTTTTCAACTTCTTAAATTTCAATGTCCCTTTTATAGCTAATAATCCTAGAGGTTTCATAACTTTGTTTGAAGAAATTCATAATCAATCGTCCACTCATAAAGGCCTTTATACTTCTCAAACTCATTAATGTTTTTCTGAAGTGCAATCCAGAACAACTATCCCGACACTAATAGCCTCCCCCAAAGCACTATTGTTTCATCAATGCTAGTTTGCACTTTTCCAATTCCTGAGTCAATGATGGCGTTTGTTTTCTTTATGCTTTAAAATCGTATTGGTTTTCCCTTCCGTATCAGATTGAATTAGCAAATAAATTAGCAAGCGCATCACGCTCTCACACATTCAACAAAACATTTAGTATCAACATGATATCATTAGTACATATATTTGATGAATCAGGAGTGACATAGCTATCATCCTTCTCTAAAACACAATGTGTCGTTAATGATTCAGGTAGTCTCAGAATGTCGTCTCACATTGTCCTACATATTTCTTTCATCATGATTTTTGTACCTGTTCTAATGGCTGACCAGTAGAACGATCTTCAGGTGAGACCTCCTGATCTTTGCCAATGTACTGTCAATTTCTTCTAATTCCAGTTCATTAATCTCTTCATCCATGTCCTCTAAGCCAAATCAGTTCTGCTCAGCTTGCAGAGGACACTTGTTCAGACTATGTTTGCCACATCATCATCTTTCCTTGTGATACGCGAAGTCTTTAACCCGCTTTGGCTTTCCTGCATTCCTTTGGCATAGAGCCCATATCCCATGCAGTAAAAGCATTTTCTGTATTCCCTGTCTGTTTCACTTACCAGATGCCTACTGTTTACCCTAAGCCCCAACAACTAATCAATGACCTTTGACCCAAACAGGCCTTGACTGAATGTCCATTGTTATACTTGTTGTGGGTATCTTCAAGTCTTGTTCATGATTTTTGAAGTAAGTTCAAAAAGGTTGTGTTGTAATGTTTGTAGACCTTCTTTGAAATACTTTGCAAAGGAGTGCAAATTCTTTTGCATTTCCTGTCCTCTAGCTTGTCAAGATCACTGTCTTCTTCAAGAGTACAGACTCAGATTGAGGTGTAATTAGTTGGCGACCTCTTTGCCTATGAGTCTGGTAGGATGCACTATGTTGTATGGAAGATGATGCTAGCATTTGATCTTTTAGGTTTTGGTGCTTTGATAGTAAGTTTCTGAATATGGTAAGTAGCCCAATAAGTGCTAATGGATATGCACTATTGTCTATTTCTCTCAGCACGCATATCATTAAACCTTCTTTAAAACAGCTTGAGAATGTCCAAATAGTCCTGAGATAAGAGATGGTGTCCAATTTTTCTGTAGTTGCTTGACAAGCGTCACAAACCTTGACCATTCTGGTTGAAGCTGTTGAAGAAATTGAACATTCACTTGCATTGTTGTAACTTGCAAGTTGTACCAGTCACCTCATTCATAAATTTGTAAAAACCGGAGTAATACGACCTCCATGAGGATTCTCATCACGAGAAGTAAACTTCCCAAATTCCCAGAATAGATTGATCTTTACATCTTGTACATTCAACGATTCACCCTGTTATAGCCTTTCAATGGCTATCCACATTTCATTTGCTGTTGCATGCAACAACGTTGAATAGATTTCAATCTCCAATACCATTAAAAGCAAGAAAATGCTTTCCTTTTCAGACTGAATGTGTTCTTTTGTTCTCTGGATGTCCATGTTCAATACAGTTTTCACAATTGCTGTATTTGTATGTAACTGCAGACGACCTTCCGCCTGCTGGAAACAGCTTGAATAAGTACACTTGTTGGCACGTAGGGACCATTAAGTATGCTTTTCTCCAGTCCCTCACCATTATTTTTGTGTCAATATAACCAGTAGAAAATGTGATCACCATTGTGAATAACTTCCTGGACAAGCAATTGGAGTACGATCTTTTGAACCAGCTGCCATGAAATATGTGCTTCGAGTTTTCCAAAATATTTTTGAAACTGGGCAACGATCTTTTTGAGACATACATTTTTAGACTCGAGTGATTGATCTGAGAGTTCAATTGTCATGTTATCAGTTAATTTAGCGGGTAAAGGACGTATGTCATGATATTGTTCAGCATTCTGGTTAACCTCTCCTTCATTATTGAATTCAGGTTGCTCAGTATGCTGTTGTCCTGTAGCAAAAATATTGATTTCAGCAGTCATTTGTACCTCAGCCATTGGCTCTTCATTATATATGGGTCTGATATTTGCCTCATCAACATGTGCATCATTCCCTGATCTGTTACTTGTATCCTACTCTTTTGATTCTGTCCCATTGCTTTCAATGATAACTAAACTAGCATCCAATGCATCCAATGCATTACTCGTATCAGTCTTTTCCTCTGTTGTCTTGATTTGTCTTTCATTCACCCTGCTTTCATACTTCATTTTATGTTGTGCTCTTTCACCAATCGACTTCTTAACAGATTCCATGTGTTGGATCAGTGGGTCACGGAATTCAAAAATATCCAAAACGCAACCATAAAAAAAATTGAAATAGGGTTTTGATTATTTTAATATTTTAAAATTTCTTCTAACCAAAACGCAATGATTGCGTTTTGAACCTGTTTAATAAAAAAATCAAAACGTAACAAGAAGAAAATCAAAATGCAACAAGAAGAAATCAAAACGCAACAAGAAAAAAGTCAAAACGCAACAAGAACTTTTCTAGTTTGTCAAAACGCAACCTAGAAAAATACAATTTTTTCAGCAAAAATCACCTTATAATCACCCTTTTTGACCTTTTAACTTGATTTCTCTTGCACAATTAGCTACCTTATGCCTAGATCTTGCTTAATAACATAAACATTCACACATCTAAGCAAAAAATTTCGGGTTTGATTTTTTTCTATTAACTTATTTTTAACCACGAATTTGATCTTGTTTAACCATACGAATCAACCACAAATCCACACGTAGCTCTGATACCAATTGTAGGATCCCGTTAACACTTCATAACATATAATTGTTCATGAATCGAACTAGAAAAGAGGAAGAAAGATTGAGTTGTTTAGAGAGAGAAAGAAGAGAGAGAAATGAGAGAAAAAGAGAAAAAATATTTTTAGATATTTTGAACAACTTAACAACTAACTTTTCCAAGTGGAAAAGTTCCTTATATACCCCGACACTTAAAAGTGACGCGCGGGATATTTAACTAGGACCCAGACTCGAGTTTTGCTTGGGATTAAACCCAAAACATATACAATATTAGATTATCTATCGAGCCCGATTCCTGATATTACACTATTACAACATTAACTAATTAAAGACCAAAGCTCCATCGTAGAGTGACCGAACTTCCTTGTTCGACTCAATAAATTGAGGCTAACAGTGATATTAAATCTGACCCGATTTGACCCGATTTGTTCAAGTCATACTAATAATCATTTTATCGCCTGATGCCCCTGTAATCATAATTTTTGGCTCCGCCACTACCTGGAGTCTAGTAGTAGTGACATTAGCAGCCATTGTCGTTAAACTTACAAACGACTATGGCGAGGGGTTAATTGCTAGTACTAGGGAAGGACTCCAGATCATAAGAAATGTTAAAGAATGTCTTAATGCAAATAGTGACTTGGTAAAGACAAGAAAAATAGCTAGACATGTGTGGACACAAGTTGAAGTATACCGCAAGTGGCTACAAATCAATCTTCAAAAGAAGGCTCGTGATGGGAAGACGTCAAAGAAGATCCTTGAGTGGTTAAGAGATGAAGCAGTAAAAATAGTTATACAGTTCAAGAGCTGCAAAAGGCGAAGAATGGATGACTCTCACTATAAGTTCATAGTTGCGAGTTCTATGTATAGAGTCCGCCAGACTATCTTGATCCACTGCAGTGAGTTAGAGAATTAGCCACTTGATGGACAACTTTTGGAGTGGATATCATATATGATTGCAGATATATTAAGCGCTTGTTTTACAAACTTACCATGCGTCATAAAGAATATGTGTCATCATGACGCGATAGAGAAAAGGGAAGACAGCGTCCGCTTTGCAGCTCAGCTTCTTGGTTGATCCAGAAAGATCCTCGAAATCCTCAATACACGCCAACTTCCAAACTTAGATGTGGACTCAATGGCAGACATTGGTAAGTGGCATGCATTTTCAAAGAGTGAAATACCTAATGATTCTCCTTTAAACCAGATTCAACTAGCTTTTCCAAGTCCTAATGGATCAGTCATTATGAATATTGGCGTGTGATAGTATGTATTTATTGATCAGGCATCAAAACTATTTAGTTTCAAGTTTCTCATGTTCTAAGTCCCCATACCCTGGTTTGGCGGGATTAGGTATGATTGTTGTTGTTTTTTCTCGTGTTCTAAGTTTATGAAAGCATCTCTTTTGTATGTCATGAAATTCTTAAATAAGTTAACACAAAACAATTAGAAAATACCGCCACTAAATAAAAAAAAATTAGATATATAAACATATACGGTTGGAAATTTGAATATAGCATTTGAATTAAGTAATAACACTTGAGATTCTTTGCATACATCAATTTGAAGTTGCATATCGCAAAAATTAAAAATATCACAATATGATTTTTGTCATAAATGTAAATGGAAGAAAAAAACATATATTTGGATACTTAGATATTAATTGATTGATTATGATCATTATATATACATTTGTAACCTTCAAAACAATGTACCAAAAATCATATTCACACTCAATGACAACCATGGTGAAGCTCCTTTGTCTAACTATCATTTTCCTTATGAGCCTTATGACCAAAGGTATACCAACTTTATTTTGCTATAATTATGTTTCATGTTTGTCTATATACATTTCTTCACATGATGTTTATGGAATTGTGCAGATGTGTTATGCAAAGAAATCGACGATTGTCATCTCGCGCTCCTTCAAGAACAAAGACATCGACAACGTCAGTTAGGTACGTTTCTTGGAATCCCATATCATTCGTGTTTCTTAAATTGTATTTTGCTACCATCATGTTTCATATTTGTCTTAACATACTAATTGCACAGATGTGTTTCATGGCAACAGTGAAGCTTGTGGACTCACGATCCTTCAAGAGCCAACCGATCGACCAGGTCAACTAGCTGTATATCTTGGAAACCCGTGTCATTTATGTGCCTTAGAACATGTTAAACTAAATTGTACAGGATTTACATCAAGAATGGAGATAGACACTAAAACCCTCTCGAGACACGGTGACTTATGCATCGTAAACAATGACAAGCCAGTGCCACGTTTATCGTTTATTAGTTTTAGTTATGATTGCAGAGATTATTATCTATTCGCCTTAGCTAATGAAACTGTAACATGTTCATGAACTAATAGTTTCAATTATAGCATCGTTTAAAATATGTTGTACTCACGATGAGTGTCAAATTAATTGTCTTTCACTATTATATTCATATATTTTTTTGTGAATCTATGTATTATGAGTAGCAAAATAAAACTGTCTAATTAAAGTATGTACTTAAGCCCAAAAGCAGATTAATTAATATGTTTACTAACCAGGTTTATATATATGTATTATTTGAGATTAGAGATTATAATAAACAAAAAAGACTAAAATAAATCTTAGCACCAAGACTATTTGAATACATTTTCTCTAAAATAAATAATTCATTATGCTGTAGAAAAAATCCTCTTGATAATCAAACTAATAAAATAAAAATAAAGTGTCAAAAATTTTTTTGATAATTGAACCTAAATTTTGAGACCTAAATTTAGACATAACAACATAAAATTGACACCTATCCTTTTTATATGTTACTCGACTGGCATTTTCTGTTCCTAAAATGCCCATAGTTAATAAGTTTCTTAATTCTAGGCTTACTAATAGACCTACTCAATTCATATTTTGACAAGTGTCATACACTTCTTCTCTTTTATCATTTCCTAATAATCAACTATTTAAATTCACCAGTCACATTTTTAGATTTAGGTTTTAGGTACACAAATCATTTTTCTTTATGTTCTGTTTTATACATCTTTTCTAACTTTTGATTTATCTTTCATGAACAACATAACTTTTCGAGCAAATTTTCATTGATGCTCTTCAGCCCTGATCCTTAGGAGATCCTGCAGCTACTCCTTCGTCTCTTAGGCTGAAATAAAAAAGAACACTTTGAATCCAAGACCAAGCTCCGGCGTAAGAGTAAATGTATGCTTGGTATAAGTTTAAGTAAGAGAAATTAGAGAGAGGGAGTAAGGAGGAGTGTGTGTGTAAAACCTGCCATCTTCATGTATGTGAAGAGTTCATTATATACTACCTGGGCTTAGCTCTATGACACAAGCATTATGGAAGCTAAGTTGTCTTCTAGAGGTAGCACGTCAATCGCTGCATGTATCAGACTTTGTCTTGTATGTCCAAGTTGTCTTCTAGGGGCAGCGTGTAAGTTGCCGACATGTATCAGACTTTGTCTTCAGGGTTAAAGTTGTCTTCATGCTCCAAGTACTAGTTGTAGACTAGACGTCTGTGATATTCGTACATCGTATGTCAGTCATTAGTGTACTAGGTTCGATGGAGACAGTGCTACTCCTTGCCTCCTGAGGAGACTAGCTACTCTTGACTGGCTGCTCCTTGCCTTCTGAGGGGACTAGCTATTCCTAACTGGCTGCTCCTTGCCTCTTGAGGAGACTAGCTACTCCTAACTGGCTGCTCCTTGCCTTCTGAGGGGACTAGCTATTCCTGACTGGCTGCTCCTTGCCTCCTAATGGGACTAGCTATTCTTGACTGGCTGGTCCTTTCCTTCTGAGGGGACTAGCTATTCCTGACTAGCTGGTCCTTGCCTTCTGAGGGGACTAGCTACTAACTTACCTCCTGAGGAGACACTTCTCCTTAGTTATTACCTCTAGACCTGAGGTGGCCTTTGTTACCCCAGCTATTCCAGTGGACCGTTCTAACGTGGAGTAGTTTTGCCCTAGGAATATTAGGAGTTAATAGTGATTGTCTCCTCCTAAGCATCCGGAGGAGACCATACATCATCATGTCCCCCTAGTCTAGTATCAACGTATTGTTAAGTAGTTGGTTCTAGACTTTAAAAAAGAGAACTTGTCTAGTCCACCGAGCTACCCCGCCTTAGGATATATTGAGATTTTTTTATGCCAAATTTAAGTAAAAATGTTTTGTTTTGTTACTTCGGTGTGAGACTATGTTGGCTTACCGTCCGTGTGCGTTTGATAGTGTGTCCGGGTCAACTAGCCCACATGTCACGGGCTTCTTGGGCCCAACACCCCTCAAGCCTCATAACCCGTAGGTTTTCCCCAAGGTACTATAAATATAAACCACACCACTCATTTTTACCCTATCACCTCTAAAAAAATTCACCAACAACTTCACCAAAGACTTTCCCCCTTTTTTGTGTTCCTTTTCTGGCGCTCTTGTCAAAAAGTGGACTTGTCAGATCTTGCCCGGGGGGCACGTGGTCCCGTCTGGAGTGTTTTATTTAACACCGTCTCATCCGGAGGGGTTTGGATTTCTTTCATCCGGAGGGTTTTTGACCTATCTCATCCGGAAGGGTTTAGATTTCTTTCGTCCAGAGGGGTTTTGACTTGTCTCGTCCAGAAGGGTTTGGATTTTGTCTTGTTCGGAGGGGGTTGGATTTTGTGTCATCCGGAAGGTATTTAGTTTTAGTCTTGATCGGAGGTGTTTGTTTGTCTTGATCATAGGTGTTTGTTTGTCTTGATCGGAGGTAAGCTCGTCTATATCTAGGTTTCAACCGGAGGTGCTTAACTTACCTCGATCGAAGGTAGTTCGAATTGCTTCGATCAGAGGTAGTTTTGTCTGGAGGTGCTTAGCTTGCCTCGTCCGAAGGGGCTTGATTTGGTTCAATCAGGGGTAAACTCATCCGGAGGGTTTGAGTTTGTCTCATACGAAGGGCTTGGATTTATCTCATCCGGAGTTGCTTGTTTGCTTCATCCAGAGGTTAGATCTAAGGTGGTTTGACCAATTTTTTCCAACAATCTCTCAAGGTATTCTTTAGATTTCACCTTGTTTTTCTTATGGCTAAAAAGATATGCATACGTATGTTTCTCGATTGAAGGATACCGAACTTGAGACTTTAATTGCCATTTCTGATATCCCTTTAGATTTGAGACCTCGCATGCCTGATCCCAACTTTAGGATGATAAATCTCCCAGACGGAGATACAGCCATAGGAATATACTCTAGGATTTTTGACTCTTCGGGTGTTAGGATTCCTTTTTCCTCTTTCCTCCTAGCAGTGTTGAAATATTTTAAGGTGCATATCTCCCAGCTAGTTTCCCTAGGTCTAAGCAAGGTGATTACATTTGAGGTTCTTTGTTGGAGTTTAAACATAAAGCCTACAGTTACTTTATTTTGGGTATTTCAGACACTCTCCAAACAGGGGGATTAGTTCTCTTTTGCTAAATGTGGGGATCATGCACCTGTGTGTATGGAAGTTTCTAAGTCTAGGTTGAAACTTTAAAAGGATAAACTTTTCTTGATAGACCGTAGGGCTATTCCCTTTTACATGCCTTGGAGACATCCTGATTCATGTATTACAGATAAGTTTCCTACCAATTTTAACCAGAATCACGTGGACTGACTAAAGGCTCACATTGTGAAACTTCATGATATCCCAGAGGGGGTGCTGGTTCGGTATGGGCTTAGTAGAGTTTGGCGTAACCCGGTATGTGATCCTGTACTGAGATGTTCTGACAATACCGGTAGGGGGTTCAGTATACTTTTTTAATTGTTGTCATTTAACTCTTCTAAGCGTACCTAATGAATTCTCCCTCTTTTTTATAGTTATGAGTATCTATGACTTCCTTTGCATGCCTTCCTTGCATAATGTTACGATACGAGAGGAGCCACATGAGCTAGGCACTTCTATTCTGGGTATAGTTGTTGATCGCACCACATCACCTGCTCCAGTAGGTACTGCCATCCCTCGTGCTTCCCTAGAGGAGATCGCTGTTACCAGACCTGATCCTAAGGTAGTCATAAATGCTAATCACGTGGCCAAGCAAAAAGCCTCTACTAGGCCGGTGATATCTACCAATGCGGCCAAGAAGACCAGATCGAGCAAGAAAGGGTCTGGAGCAAGTTCTAGTGGGCATGCAGCTGGAGATGAGGTCGAGTAGACTGATGATGGTAACCTTGATGATGATGATCAGCGAGATGGTCTAGAGTTTGCTTTGGAGAGTAATGAGAGCCTCACCGATGTTAGCCCAGGTGAGCCTATAAACATTATCCCACTTTGAACTTTTGATCTGAGCATTGGACTAGATGTGATTTATCCTTTAATTCTTCTTCCAGATAAGGAAGTCGAGCATTATCAGGAGCTGTCTGAGGCGTCAGGAGGACTATTAGGGCCAGTTTTCACGCACCTTATGGTAAGCTTGTCTCTTTAGTAAATTCATTCCAGATTATACTAAGTCTTTGCCTTATATGTTTTCCTTTTCTCTATTTTTTGTATGCAGGTGTTAGCGAGGATGCGTCTTCTCCTGCTCAGGAGGCTATGCCAACTCCCGATACTCAGCCCCTGGATGCTGATGCTGGTTCTGATGAGATTGCTAGTGATGGCAATGTTGATCTTTATTATGAGGCTCGAGTTAGTAATATTGCTGGAGATGTGCTTGAGATAGATCTTATTCCTTTTGTCCTAGGGCTTTATTACATTCCTTATCCTTATGATGAGGGCTCTGGAAGTGAGTCTCCTCCTTATACCAGAGACAATTAGGAAGAAATTCATGGAGTCAATCTTGGTCTATGACAGAAAGAACTTTACAAGGATCCTAAGGTTTGCAAGACTGCCCTTGATCGATTCCCTACACCAGTTGAGACTCATCGGTTGAGGGAGCTTTCTTCAGTTGAGTTGTCTGATCAAATGAGTGTGTTACAGTGTCAGTTGATTACTCATGAGAGCATGTTGAATGCTCGTTATGATTACTCTCTAAGGAACGTTGAGCGTCTTGCAAAGCGGTGTGCCCAGCAGACGCAGACTATTAAGAAGCAAGGTGCTGACCTTAAGCAACAAAAGGAGTCTACCGTTCGTGCTAATGAGGAGGTGTCTAGTTTGACGACTGAACTGAGGGTTCTTAAGTCTATGTGTCAGACGGTTGAACATAAGCTTAGTAGTTGGGACAAGAAACATAAGAAGTATAGGAATGAGAGGGACACTCTTTCCACTAAGAAAGCAAAGATTAAGGAAGAGCTTGTTGGGACTACGTCACAGTTGGAACATCGTGAGAGGCAAGCTGAGGAGATCCAGGGTAGCATTGCCTCCTTCTTTCAGTCAGATTTCACTCCACTTGTTTGAAGGTTCCTTAAGAGTAGTGAGTTTAACCAGGCATTTGCGGGTGTGTTGAATACGACAATTAGTGTTGGAGTCGAGCGTGGGTTATGTATGGATCGTACTGATGAGGAGTTCAGATGGTTATCTTAGAAGGTTGTTGGTTTCATTCCCGATGCTAAGGAGAAGTTTGATAGAGCCAAAGCTGCTTTTCCTGACACTACTTTCCCTTTCTTGGACAAGGTATCTCAACATTCTCAGAGCTCTTTGCCAGACCTCGCTCGACTTGAGCCTGACAGGGTGACATCTTCCCACCAGACTTCCTCTGTTGCCCCGTCCTTAAGGGCTAACACCCATATTCAACACTCTACATCATCATCCGGGGCTTTTGGTCATACTAGCACTCTAGAGCATTTGAAGAAAAAGAAGAAGTCCATTGAGAAAGGAGGTCCTTCAGCTGCTTAGGCCAGCCTTAGATTGTAGTTATTTTATTTTGTTTATGTAACTAGCCTTGTGTTATGGGCTTTAAGTGCTTTTTAAGCAACTTTATTTTTTAGATGTGATTGTGACCTTATTAACTTTCTATCTTGGTGGTTACTTATGCTTTTTATGTTATTCATCCCCTGAATGTATGTTTATTTATTGTCATATGTTGTAGCACACTTTGTCACTTGTCAGACAAGTGCCTAGACTTATATGGGTCTGGCCTATTGAGCCAGCATGGTCCAGTTTCGCCGCAATAATTTTCAGGCTGTAGCTCATGTGCTAGGACCTGAGGCAAACCTATCTTAGCAGTTTCTGGGTTAAAAATAGACATTATTGTATTTTGTAGGAGTTTTAACATACCTATATTCTTGTGATAATGTTTAAACTTAAATCAATATGCATGTGTTGCCGTTTCCTACCGGTATGACTTGTGTTTGTATGCATTTTGGTGCAACATGCAAATGAATATTATCGTATTGCTTTCTCTATCCGATGTAGCTATTCACCGGAGAGTATTTATTATGCGCAAAAGGGAGAAGTATTTGTTCCCCTCCCTTCTGCTGCAGAGTCAATTAGCAAAGGTTGCTCAGCCTAACCATCAATGGCATCAGTTTCACCATTAGGGACACATTAGTAGGAGTCACCCTATTCATACGGAGGTAGCGATCCATCCGTCATTGTATAGTCGCGTTATGATATAAAAAAATTAAACATATAGACTGAAAAGAAAATATGAGAAATTTTGTTTCATTCATATCATGCTAGAAGAAACAATACATCAATTAATATCTAAGGTCACCTCTGGAGCAAGTCTATACTTTGAAAATTGCTTCTTCGATAGGGATACATAGTAGCAATAAAGGTACTTTGGTGTTTTACATGTAGCACCTTTGGAGGTTGCAAGCATGCCAGGTTCCCCTTCCATGTTACTTAGCTTATAAGCTCCACTTTGGAATGCTTGGATAACTTTGTAAGGTCCTTCCCAAGTGGGTCCTAACTTGCATGTGTTAGCAGCCCTTGACACTTCATTTCTTCCGAGTATAAACTCTCCCACTTTGAACTGCACATGTCGTACCTTTTTGTTGTAATACTTCTCGACCTGTTGCTTTTACCTGGCCTCCCTTATAGATGTTATCTCTCTTTTTTCATCCAGCAAGTCTAAGTTTAGACGAAGCTCCTGATCATTAGTTTTTTCATTCACATTATACGTTCTATGGGTCGGCATGCCGATCTCTGCGGGGATGAAAGCTTCGGTACCATAGGTTAAGCTGAAGGGTGTTTCACCATTGCTGGTCTTCTTTATTGTTCTATGTGCCCATAACACATTTGGCACCTCCTCAGCCCAAGCTGATCCTCCCTTCTCCAGTCTAGTCTTAATTCCTCTTAAGAGGCTTTTATTTGCTCTTTCTACTGCTCCATTCCCCTGAGGGTGGTAAACTAAAGTAGAGATTAATTGAATCTTGAGCTTCTCCGCCCACTTTTTGAAAGGATCATTCACAAACCGAGTTTCATTATCTGTGATAATTGTAGCTGGGATCCCAAACCTATAGAAAATATTATCGTAAGTGAAGTTCACCACCTGTTTACCAGTAATGGTAGCTAGCGGCTTCGCCTCCATCCATTTGGTAAAGTAATCGATTGCCACGATTAGATACTTCACCCTTCCTGGACCTTATGGGAGAGGTCTCACTATATCCATACCCTACTTCATAAATGGCCATGTTGATGTTACTGAGATCATGTCTGCCTTAGGGAGTCTGGGTACAGATGCATGTGCTTGGCAATCATCACATGCTCTTATCAGCTCTGTTGCGTCTCTGTGCATAGAGGGCCAGTAGTACCCCAGATTCATGGCCTTAGCCACTACCTGTCTAGGCCCGTCGTGCATTCCGCATGAGCCCATGTGCACTTCTCTAATAACGTAATTGGCTTGCAGAGGACCTACACACCTCATCAATGGAACCAAGTAAGACTTCATATACACAATACATCATCTTCCATCATATAGTTCACAATCTTTTCCATCAGAGTTCTAGCATCAACAGGGTCTTCTGGCAGCTTTCCTTTCTCTAGGTAGTTTTGGATAAGGGTCATCTAGGTCGGGCCTTCCTTTTCGACCACCATGTTAACCTCTTGCGACTCAATGGAGTGTTCATTCAGCACCTCTACTAGTACTTCTTTGGACAAGTGGTCGAATTGAACCGCTACCAACTTGCTAAGGGCATCGGCCTTCCTGTTCTCTGCTCTAAGGATATGAATTATTCGAAACCTGTTAAATGCACCAGCTAGTTCCAAGACCTTTTCCCGGTATTTTATCATTCTTTCACCCTTAGCTTCATATTACCCTTCCACCTGACTAGCCATTAGCTTGGAATACATAAAGGCATGAATGTCTTTCACCTGCATCTCCTTGGCTATCCGTAGCCCAGCCAGTAGAGCTTCATACTCAGGATCATTGTTGGAGTTAGAGAAATTCAAGTGAAGCGCGTAAGAGTATTCCACATCATCTGGAGCTATCAAGATGAGGCCAGCTCTAGATCCTACATTGTTTGAAGCTCCATCGGTATATAGTCTCTATGCCCTTGGGCCAGGAGTAAAATCTTCCCTTGCATTTGAAGATTCTGGGATGTCTTCCACCCTTGGGTTATTAGCCATCTCTGGTGTAGCATTTATCTCTGTTGAAGTGTCTGCTAAAAAGTCTTCTAAGACCTGACCCTTTACTGCTACCCTTGGTACATACGTTATGCCATAAGCCCCTAATTCAACTGCCCACTTTGCTAACCTCCTTGACGCTCCCGAGGTGTTCAGCACCTGCCCGATTGGGCTATCAGTTATGACCTTGATCGGGTGAGCTTGGAAATACCTCCTTAATCATCTGGCCGCGTGGACTAGGGCCAGAGAGAGTTTCTCCATTGGAGCATAGTTTGTTTTTGCCCCTTGCAAAGATCGACTAACATAGTGTATATGCATTTTCCTTCTATCCCTTTCCGTGAGGAGCACCGCACTAACCGCCTCATTCGCTGCGGCTAAGTACATCATCAGTGTCTTACCTTTCTTGGGGGTAGTGAGAGTTGGCAACTCAAACACCAACTTCTTCATCTCCAGAAACGCTGCCTCAGCGGCCTTCGTCCATCTGAAGTCTTTCTTGTTAGTACATTTTTCAACGTATCTAAAAAAGGTAGGGATCGTTTGGCTGACTTAGACAAAAAAACAATTAGGGGCTGCTAGCTTCCCACTTAAAGATTGCATCTGCTTGAGGGTCTTTGGTAATGGCATGTCCATGACAGCTTTTGCTTTTTTAGGGTTGACCCTTATCCCCTACGAAGTAACTATGTAGCCCAAGAACTTTCCTTCCTCAATTCTGAATGAACATTTCTTTGGGTTGAGTTTTACGTTTATCCTTTGGAGGGTTGAGAAGGTTTGTTCTATATGTTTTATGATGTCTTGTTCAGTCCTACTCTTAATCACCATATCGTCCACATACGCTTCTAGGTTTACCCTTATCCGCTCCTTGAAGGCAGAGTCGACCAGCCTCTGATATGTCACCCCTGCATTCTTAAGACCGAAAGGCATCTTCGTGTAACAGAAGACTCCCTCTTCCGTATGGAAAGCCTTCTTCTCTTCGTCCTTCTTTGTCATCTGTATTTGGTGGTATCCCTTATAAGCATCCAAGAAACACTTATATTGGAATCCCATCAGCGACTTAATCTCCCAATTGATCTTCAGAAAAGGGTATAGATCCTTTGGACATGACTTATTCGGATCTTTAAAGCCGATTTACATTCTCCAACTTCCATCGACCTTCTTGACTAGCATCGGATTGGAAACCCATGTAGGATATCGCACTCGCCTTACGATATCGGCCTTAATCCATTCATTAACTTCATCAGTCACCACCTTCCTCCTGTCAGGGGTAAGACTCCTCTTCTTTTGTACCTTTGGTTCAATATAAGGGTAGGTGTCTAGGCTATGCTCTGTAATAGCCTTAGGGATACCCGTCATATCTGATGGAATCCATGCGAAGACGTCAACATTCTTTCGGAGGGTATGTATTAGCGCATGCCTGCACTTAGCGGACAGACCTCCTCTGATAGTAATGAGCTGCTCTAGGTAGTTATCATTTACCACTATCTTTTCCTCAACACCAGACTTGGGTGGCTTCATCCCCTTGTCAAGTTGTCGCCTTTCTTTCGTATCATCCAATTGCATTGGTTCCTTTCCTGGCCTCCGGGGACGAGTCTCCACCGGAGCCAACGAAACTTTAGGATTAATTACTTTTGAGCTTGTCTGCATTGGAGTAGGATCCGTTACACGCGTGTGCCAACTTAGGGCTTGAGCTTCCTCGATTTTCCTGCACTCTCTTAGAGTCTCTCTAGTGGTGGCTATAGTGGCTATCCCGTTTGAGGTTGGAAACTTTATCATTGAGTGGATAGTGGAGGCTACAGCTCCTAAGCTCCTCATCCCCGTCCTACTTAGTAGAGCATTATACGGGGATGGACTCTTAACCACCGCAAATTCCATTATGACAGTTTGGGTTTTCCCTTACTCTCCCATAGTGACTTCCAGATCGATAACCCCCAAGGGGTAACTGACCTCTCCTGAAAACCCCACCAGTTGTACTCGAGATTCTTTCAGCCTCGACCTCGTTCGATAGCTAAGATTTCTGAAACAATGCTCGTACATAACTTTTGAAGAGCTACCACCATCAACATGTATCCTCCTGACCCTGAAGCCTTCAATCAGGGTGTCAACTACCACTGGGTAATCCATCAATTGATATCGAGGCACTAATGGGAATGCTATCCTGTTATCCATCCAGTGCTCGATCCTCTCATAAGGCCTCTTCCGGTACCCTTGGGATCTCACCATGTTGATAACCTTCTCTTTCTCTTTGGCTGAGCCTTTGCCTTCTAGCCGCCTTTCCTGATGTCTTTCACCAAATGAGCCAATCTTCTTGAGGCCACTGCCTCTTCAATCTGTTTCTTAAGATGATAGTAGTCATTCGTGTTATGACCCCGATCTTGGTGGTAGTCACATAACTTGTTCATGTTTCGCTTCTCCTGAGTTCCCACTATCAGAGGTGGTGGAGGGAAGTTTACATTATTCATAGTAAGGATTTCCTTTAGAGTTTTTGTCAAAGGTGTGAAGCCTTCTCTTCTAGCATAAGGGGCACAGGTCCTCATGTTTCTTCCTTCCCCCCTTCTGTGACTTTTGTTTCTAGACCCATTCTAGTTTTCTAACCAGCAGGCCAGCACTCTTTTCCCATCGAGGAGACCTAATGGCTTCGGTCATGTCTGCGGCCGTCTCTCCCCTAATGAATGCCCTGACTCTCTCCCATATCTCATCAACTGTCTTTGGGATCTTGTCATTGAGCTTTTTGGCTAGCTCGGGATGACCATGCCCATGCATAAATGCGGATATCCTTATCACCGGAGGCACTCCTTTGATGTGTGCACTTTCTGCCTTAAAACGATCAATGAATGCTTGAAGCCCTTTATTTGGATTTCGCTTGATGCCATGTATCTCCGTTGGGTCTTTGTCATACCTTTTCTGCTGCGAGAACTCTTCCAAGAACTTGTTACTCAACTCTTCAAACCCATCTACACTCTTTGGGTCTTGGCTATCAAACCAATTCCTTGCCGAACCACTCAGGGTCTAGTGAAACATCTTGCACCATACCGGCATGGGACAATCCTCTTGCTCGGCTGCGGCAGAAAAGATACTTAGGTAATCTTTCGAATCTTTGTTCCCTTTATACACCCAGAAGTTTGGTGAAAGCTTAGCCCGTCGATGATATCTAAAACGTGTGATCCTAGAGGTGAAAGGCATTGATTTGGGCCGCCTATAAGGCATGCTCAAGTCCTCTGAACCACTATCGGACACGGTGTCATACCCTGAGTCTGAACTTGACTTCCTTCGAGAGGCCTTTACTGATTGAGGCTTTGACTTAACACTCTTAGACTTTGATCTACTTCATGCCTGACCGGTAGGTTTTAGAGGTGCCCTTCTTCTTCGAGACACTCTTTTGATGTTTCCGAGCAGACCGAGACGTACCTCATCTCCTTGACCTGGAGGACCCATCAGAAGAGTACCATCCTACTTCTTCTGCTGAAGGACTCATTTGAGAATTCTCTGACCCAGCTTCGCCTAACTCTTCATTGAAAAGCTTGCAAGGGGTTACCTTCTCTTGATCTCTATTGTCAAGCTCCTTGATCATGGTTCTCAATACATCAATGTTTTCCTTTACAAATACTGGAGAGGGGCCTCCTTGAGTTTGTCCGGCGAGAGCGAAAGGACCTCCCGGGGGAGTCCTCTTGGTCCCAGGTGCCTCGGTGTTCAAGTTTTCACCCTCCTCTAGTTGAGGACCCTTTGTACAACCATCCATTACTTAGAAATTGGTAGATTGGTACTTCGAGTCCCGCGGATAGCGCCAATGTTCGAGCAAATTTCCGTAGATGCTCTTCAGCCCTGATCCTTAGGAGATCCTGCAGCTACTCCTTCGTCTCTTAGGCTGAAATAAGAAAGAACATCGTTAGCTCGCCTCGGGTTTTGAATCCGAGACCAAGCTCCGGCGTGAGAGTAAGTGTATGCTTGGTATAAGTTTAAGTGAGAGAAACTAGAGAGAGAGTAAGGAGGAGTGTGTATGTAAAACCTACCCTCTTCATGTGTGTGAAGACTACATTATATACTACATGGGCTTAGCTCCAATACACGAGCATTGTGGAAGCTAAGTTGTCTTTTAGAGGCAGCACATCAGTCGCTGCATGTATCAGACTTTGTCTTGTATGTCCAAGTTGTCTTCTAGGGGCAGCGTGTAAGTCGCCAGCATGTATCAGACTTTGTCCTCAGGGTCAAAGTTGTCTTCAAGCTCTAAGTACTGGTTGTGGACCAGACGTCTGTGATATTCGCACATCGTACGTCAGTCGTCAGTGTACTAGCTCTGATGGAGACAGTGCTGCTCCTTGCCTCCTGAGGAGACTAGCTAATCCGGACTGGCTGCTCCTTGCCTTCTGAGGATACTAGCTATTCCTGACTGGCTGGTCCTTGCCTTCTGAGGGGACTAGCTATTCCTGACTGGTTGGTCATTGCCTTCTGTGGGGACTAGCTATTCCTGACTGGCTGCTCCTTACCTCTTGAGGGGACTAGTTATTCCTGACTGGCTGGTCCTTGCCTTCCGAGGGGACTAGCTATTCATGACTGGCTGGTCCTTGCCTTCTGAGGGGACTAGCTACTAACTTACCTCATGAGGAGACACTTCTCCTTAGTTATTGCCTCTGGACCTGAGGTGGCCTTCGTTACCCCAGCTATTCTAGTGGACCGTTCTAACGTGGAGTAGTTTTGCCTTAAGAATATTAGGAGTTAATAGTGATTGTCTCCTCCTAAGCATCCGGAGGAGACCATACCTCATCAATAACCAATTTACCCACACAAATCCTTGTATCAAAAAGCAGTCAAAACACATACAAAATTAAGCCATGAAGTTTTTTAAAACAAAACCCAGATGGATTGATATAGACATAATGTATTTCATATTTTTTATCTCAAACACATTAAACATTGCCCTTGTATAAACACATGAACTAAGGATCTAAACATCTTTTGTAACTTAGTCAATATATATTGATATTATATAATCATATATGTGCCCCATTAAAAGCTATCGGTTAATGAAAATGGATATCTACAATTAATCATGCTACGAAGGAGGCTTATTATCTATACTACTACCATATAAATAAAGCATTTATAATGTGTGACCGATTAAAAATTAAGATAAGGAGGTGCAATCTTGACCATCCATCTCATTTTTGAGAATCACATCAAAAAGTGACACGTTTCACCTTTTGATTAAAAAATCACTTTTATTTTCAAATTCAAATATCTTTTTATCAATTTAATTTTATTATGATCTAATTTCACCATATTTTTTAAAATTTTGTGCTCTTTAATTTAACATACATTTTGTTATATTTTATAATTTTTTTTTGTTTTCTACATTTTTAGTGGGTTTATTTTATGTTGATGTATATTTTTTACAACTTTAACATTAATTAAATATAAACTTGATACGTTAAAACTATATACTTTCGGAGAGTGTGTTGTCTCTTTACATGCGAAAATGATGATGTTAATATGGTGTTGCAGGAAAGCTACGGGAAACCCAAACGAACACATACATTTAAAGTGTTGTGAAACGAAATTACTAAGCAGGTAGGAAATTGCGTAAAGAGTTGAGTTAGTAAATTTTCTATTACCGCCGCTATGCGCGGGTAACCAACTATAATTTTAAATTAGTGGTTTCAGCAATGTGAGTAATGGGTCGACGTCATGATGGCAGAATGCGCCAATGCAAGTGGGTTACGAGGAAGATGAAAGAAATGATAACTAAATTATTTAATGAAATACAAAGGGTATGATCGAAATAAAAAAAATGCTAGAATCACAAAGAGTTTATAAAAAAAAGTCCATAAAATGATGTGGCATGATGATTTGTACATCATTGGCCAATTAAAAGATGAGAGATAAAAAACTCATACAATTTTTGCATGCCATATAATTTTGTGAAATTTTTTTTATAAACTCTTTGTGATTCTATCATTTTTCATAAAAACTGAGTTAAAATTTGATTACCACTACATGTGTCACTTTGGTATTTTTAGGTTAATAATTATGCCTCTATATCATTTCTAAAAAAAATAGTTAATTACATGGATGGTCCTTGTGGTTTGTCCAAAATTGCATCTATCGTCCTTGAAAGTTAAAAGTTGCATGGATAGTCCTTAAATTTGCAAAAGAATTTACCTGTGGTCCTTTTCTGCAAAGTTTAGAGTTGCATGGATAGTCCTTAAAGTTAATACGAGGGACCACGGGTGAAATTCTTTTGCAAAGTTCGGGACTGTCCATGCAACTTTTAACTTTTAGAGACGATAGATGAAATTTTGGACAAACCACAGGGACCATCCATGTAATTAACTCAAAAAACAAACAAACATCCTTAGCCATTTTTGTTTCTATATACACTCTACATTTTATTTTATTTTTCTATTTAATTATCAAACTAGCTTGCTTATATTTCATATTAGACTATAAACCCGTGGGTTTCGCGGGTGGCAATGAAAAACCTATAATTGAAAATAACTTGAAAAATACAACACGTTTTACTCTTTATAGTTAAACATTCAAAAGATACATAATGTGAACCCCATAAACAAATAACGCATCATACGCAAGTTAGTAGTTAGTGATTTGAGACCATGATGACATCTAATTGGACAATATGCAGGACTCGACCTTCGCCTTAGAGGATAACCCCCACTCCTTTTTTCGCCCTGAAGGAAAACCCCCACGGGGAGGCTCGAACCCGAGACTTCTTACATGTGATAACAACCTCCTGATGCTAGGCAGATGTCGTGGTTCAATGAGTTTTAGAAAGCCGTTTGTATATCTATAGCCTATAGAATGTTACATATATAAAATAAACTCAATCATACTAAAAGTATAAAAAAACAAAACACTACTATAACAAACCATACCATAAAAATACTTTAAAGCCTTCATGTGTTTCCTTGCACACATAAAAAAGATTTATCTTATAATGTAATAAATTTGACACTTTTAATATGACATCTGATATATCCTAAACCTAAAAAGGCAAGGAAAACTTCAAACATAGGAAAAAATTGAAATACAAATTACTGCAAGTGGGAATGATTGGAAGTAAACTCATCAAGCGTTGTTTGAGTTTTAGGAAAGGTACAAGATGGTAAGATAAATCGTACATAAATATCCATAATAAAGAAGTATACCTCAAATTTAAATATGAGTAACTAAATTTCTTTATGTCAATTTTAAGGTCATCCACTATGATAAACCTATTAAAAGATTTATAAAGTTGACACATAATTCAATGTCATTAATTTTTAAAACTCTTTAAAATACTAGACCTTTTCATGCCACCTAGACTTGAAATAGTTGCTCACTGTGGTATAAAACTTTTTGGACGTCTTCAAAATTTCTTAAACCTATTCTTAAACCACCATAGTGGATGCTCTAAGAACGTCTTTACGGATGCAGTAAATCAACAGCATAACAATTTATTAAATGTTAAAAATACAGTTTTGAAGATTAATTCCATCAAAACTGCATTCGAATAGCCAAATCATCTTCATCTTCACCTGCATAGCCAAACACGAGAAGAAGCATAATTTATCGACAAAGTAATAATAAATAGCATGAGCTGGAGAAACTAAGCATCACTAAACTACGAAACCATACTTCAAGCAATCTAAAAAAACTAAACTTCTACATAAAATTCGCAAGAGTTGAAACTATGGGTTTTTTACCCGTTGCAAAGTGAAAACACATTTTAGTCAACACGTATAAAAGTAAACTTTGGATCATTCATAGTATAAACATTAACACCTTCGTACTCCTATCGTTATGGTTACCCAAAGCACAAAAGCATGCTAACATGAAGAACTTAAGACCAACAATTAACAATTAAGTAAGACAATAATATTTTTTTATCACTTTAATCTTTTCTCATCACTCTAATCTTTTTTTTTTCAGTTAGTGAATCTCAAATGTGTGAGAAACAATAATCTTTTTTATCACTCTAAAAAAATGAGATTTTGGTAAAACATATTTATATATACTTAATAGAAGTGTTAAACGATGTCGTTTGCTCCACTCACATAAACACTGTTCAAAATAACTGTTCACCATAAGCACTGTTAAAGCCCAAGCCCGCCTTCGTATATACTCAATAGTCGTTTCTGACCCAAAACCAAAAAAAAAAATGGGAAGAACACACCAAGATTTCTAAACCCATCTCTATCACATCGAAGATGAACAACAATAACAAATCCATAACTACCTAATCCCATCGTCACAACCCTTCCAT
>BQNB010067080.1:3393-34327 GCA_026074375.1 Tanacetum coccineum | reverse complement strand
GACCACTAAGATATCTCAGTCTAGTGGACCTATTTACCTTGTTGCAGATGAGACTGTCTATAAGGAGTGGGAAGACAGAATGGAAAGAGCTACCACTTCTGCTTCTAACTTAGAGGCAGAGCAAGACATCGGTAACATAAATAAGACCCAATCCATGGCAACACTTAATAAGCCTCTTCTTTAGGGAATTGGTTTAGGTAGTGGTCCCAGGTGCCAAAGTTACCATATTAAGGGGTGCAGAAGCTCAAACTAGGTTTGAGGCTGCATCTAAACAGTCCAATGATCTACCTCTCTCAAGAGTTAACACACTTAGAAGTGGGGAGGACAATATGAAACTAATGGAATTGATGGAACTTTGTACAATGGTTTGCTTACCAGTATCTACTTTCTATTCATGGGTTGTACATAAATATGGATCCTCATGAATTCTTACATGTCTATCTATTTGTTTCTAGTGTGCTTGTGATGAATAGAGGCATGTTGGTGTATAATTATTGCAGAAAGAGTTAATACTGTTAGACAACTCTTAGTACTGATGAGCAGCAGTTAGTACTGTTAGGCCAAATATTAATACTGCTAGGCTTAACTTAGTATTGCTGGGCTACCGTTAATACTGTTTGGATCATAACAGATTTTTGGCAATTAAATATAGCCGTTGAGATATTTCTGCCAAATATTTCGCTTATAGGGGTCTATAATTTAGATAATTCTTGATCTTTCTTTCCCTTATAAGCTTTCTTTAAGATAAAGATTCAATCTTATTCAGTCGGTCCAAGCAAAACCTTAAGCGCTTTCTATATAAAACGCGTACCTAAACCCAACACTTAATTCGAATCTTGCTGTTTCAACTGCTTTCATAATCTACAATGGCAAATTTGAAGTACTGTGATTAACACAACATGGTTGCTCTCTTAGAGAAAATAGATGGAAGTGAAGGCTTTTATCAGATAGTGGATTTTCTAAATGCTTCTCACATCAGGTTTGCTCTCTCTGAAAATCCTACAATCTATGATTCTCACATCAAACCGTTTTGGCAGACTGTTACTGTCAATACACTTGATAATGGGGAACAAGAAATAACTGCCACAGTCGATGGTCATGTTAAAACTGTTACTATAGCATGTGTTAGGAAATATCTCCAATTAGCAGATGCTGGTGGTCTCAGTTCATTACCAAATACTAAATTTTTTGACCAACTCTCACTGATGGGGTATGCCATTACTTCTAATAAATTAACTTTTCAAAAAGGTCATTTTTCCCCTCAGTGGAAGTTCATGATCCATACCATTCTTCATTGTTTAAGTCCAAAGAAAACAGCTTGGGAACAGTTTAGTAGTAATATAGCAACTGCTATAATTTGCTTGGCCACAAATAGGACTTTTAATTTTTCAAAATTGATTTTTGATGGTATGATGAAAAACTTGGATAATCACAGTAAATTTCTAATGTATCTAAGATTTATTTAAATCTTTTTGAATAAAAGGAAAAGGTTGCTTTCTTCACACAAATGAATTTATATCACTCCTACCCTTACACCAAAGTTGTTTAGTAATATGAGAAGGGTTACCAAGGGATATTCTGGGGAGGAAACACCTTTATTTGCCACTATGCTTGTTATTGATCAAACTGATCAGGGTGAAGGATCAACAATCCTAGCTGGATCCCAACACATACCCCTTATGGCTCCATCTACTGAACCACACCCAGATACATCAGCTCAATCACCTATTACTGAACTACATACATCATCCCCACAATTAACTAAACCACCAACTTCTTCAATAATTAGGGAAACTATCATATAAGAAGTTGAGATTCCTCAGTCCAACTTTCCTACTCAGACCCTAGTTGTAGATGAGGCTGCATTCATAGGTGTGGATGTTGTTCATAGAGGGGCTGCCAATATTGTCTCTAGCATGGATGCAGGACAGGGCAGTGGTAACATCACTAAGTCCCCTACCATGCCCCGTGATTCACCTCTCCCAAGAGGTCACACACCTGGAAGTGATGAGGGCAGTAAGACACTACATGAATTGACGGTTCTATGTACAAATTTGTCAAACAAGGTGGAAAGCTTGGAGACAGAATTAAAGCAAACAAAACAAACCTACAGATAACTTGTTGCTCTCCTCTCCTATATGTTTCTTGTCTAAGGCCTCAAAGACCAAGTCTTTGTTGTGGCATCGAAGATTATCTCATTTAAACTTCGATTATATCAATTCTCTTGCCAAACAAGGTCTTGTCTGAGGTCTTCCAAAACTAAAGTATCAGAAGGATCATTTGTGCTCTGCTTGTGCTCTTGGTAAAAGCAAGAAACACTCCCACAAACCCAAAGCCGAAGACTCCATTCAAGAAAAACTCTATCTGCTACATATGGATTTTTGCGGGCCAATGAGGGTTCAAAGTGTCAATGGGAGAAAATATATACTGGTTATCGTTGATGATTTTTCTTGGTTTACATAGGTGAAATTTCTACGTTCAAAGGATGAAGTTCTAGAGTTCATAATTAAATTCCTAAAAATTATCCAAGTTCGTCTGAATGTAACCGTTCGTAACATTAGGACTGATAATGGCACCGAATTCGTCAATCAGACACTGAGGGATTACTATGAAGAAGTCGAAATCTCACATCAAACATCAGTTGCTCGCACTCCAAAATAGAATGGCATTGTCGAAAGATGGAACCGTACTTTAGTGGAAGCTGCTCGTACCATGTTGATCTTTTCAAAGGCTTCGTTATTTCTTTGGGCAGAGGCTGTCGTGACAACTTGCTATACACAAAACCGATCATTAATCCAAGAACATCACAACAAAACACCGTATGAACTTCTCCATGATCGAAAACCCGTCTTATCCTATCTTTATGTCTTTGGTGCTCTCTGCTATCCTACTAATGACGGTGAAGATCTTGGTAAGTTGAAACCGAAGGCTGATATTGGAATTTTTATTGGTTATGCTCCCGCGAAGAAAGCATTCCGAATCTATAACAAAAAGACCCGAATGATTATTGAGACTATATTTTTTTTGATGAGTTGACAGCAATGGCTTCTGAACAATTTAGTTCAGGACCCGTGCCTAAACTTTTGACTCCTGAAACAATCAGTTCAGGACTCGTGCCAAACATTCCTTCTTCAACTTCGTATGTTCTACCAACAAAGAACGATTGGGAAATATTGTTTCAACCTATGTTTGATGAGTACCTTATTCCTCCACCAAGTGTTGATCTTTAAGTTCCTGCAGTCATTGCACCAGAACCTGCTGTTTTAACTGGTACATCTTCCTCAACAACAATTGATCAAGATGCACCCTCAACAAGTACCTCACAAACACCTCTAGAAATAATATCCCTAGTTATTCCTCTCGGTGTTGAAGAAGCTGACCATGACATTAAAGTTGCATACATGGATAATAATCCCTTTGTTGAATTTCCAATTCCAAAACCTAGTTATGAAGAATTCTCTACTCAGGTTGTTATTCCAAATCATGTGCATTCAATCAATCAACCACCCGAACACATCAACAAATAGACCAAAGATCACCCGATTAATAATGTTATTGACGATCCCTCTAGACCAGTTTCCACTCGACAACAACTACAAGACGAAGCTCTATTCTATTATTTTGATGCTTTCTGTTCCTCCGTTGAACCCAAGAGTTATAAACACGCATTAATAGAATCATGTTAGATTGAATCCATGCAAGAAGAACTCAACGAGTTTGAACGTCTTGAAGTTTGGGAGCTCGTACCTCGTCTAGATTGTGTAATGGTTATTACCTTGACGTGGATCTACAAGGTGAAATTATATGAGCTGGGAGGTGTATTAAAAAACAAGGCTCGTTTGGTAGCGAGAGGTTATCGTCAGGAAGAAGGCATAGACTTTGAGGAATCTTTTGCTCTAGTTGCATGACTCGAGGCCATCTGTATCTTTATTTCATTCGCTGCTCATATGAACATGGTCGTCTACCAAATGGATGTGAAGACTGCGTTCTTAAATGGCATTCTAGGTGAGGAGGTCTATGTTAGCCAACCATACGGGTTTGTAGATCCAGATAATCCCACTCATGTGTATAAGCTAAAGAAGGCTCTTTATGGGTTGAAACAAGCTCCACATGCTTGGTACGATTTGCTCTCATCATTTCTACTCTCCCAGAAGTTCACCAAAGGCACCGTCAATCCAACATTGTTCGTCAAACGTGAAGGTAAGGACATATTATTGGTACAAATTTATGTTGATGATATTGTCTTTGCTTCCACTAAACCTGATCTTTGTGAAACGTTTTCAAAAATAATGTGTTCAAAATTCCAGATGTCGATGATGGGCAAACTATCATTTTTCTTAAGACTACGGATTTCTCAGAGTCCTAGAGGCATCTTTTTAAAATAAATCCAAATATGCTCTAGAATCGATTAAAAAGTATGGTATGGAAACCTGTGAACCAGCGGATACTCCAATAGTAAAGAAATCCAAGCTGGATGAAGATCTACAAGGGAAAGCCGTTGATCCTATACATTATCGTAGAATGATTGACACCCTTATGTATCTCACAAACAGTAGAACTGACCTTGTATTTGCTGTGTGCATGTGTGCCCGGTATCAGGAAAAGCCTACCGAAAAGTACTTACATGCGGTTAAGCGAATCTTTCGATACCTACGAGGAACCATAAATATGGGTATGTGGTATTCGAAGGATTCTTGCATTGCTCTAACAGCTTTTGTAGATGCTAACCATGCGGGTTGCCCAGATACCAGAAATAGTATGTTTGGAAGTATGCAGCTGTTAGGTGATAGATTGGTGAGCTGGTCATCAAAGAAATAGAAGAGCACTGCCATATCCAGTACAGAAGCTGAATACATTGCCTTGTCAAGATGTTGTGCTCAAATACTTTTGATGCGATCACAATTGACTGACTATGGCCTTGCGTTCAACAAGATACCTCTGTACTGCGATAACAAAAGTGCCATCGCTTTATGTTGCAACAACGTCCAACACTCTTGATCCAAGCATATAGACATCAACCATCACTTTATTAAGGAGCAAGTGGAGAACGGGGTGGTTGAGCTATATTTTGTCAAAACAGAGTATCAACTGGCAGACATCTTCACCAAGCCTTTAGCACGAGAACGTTTGGAATTTCTCATCAAAAAGCTTGGAATGAAAAGCATGTCCCCGGAGACTCTAAAAAAGCTGGCAGACGAAGAGGAAGAGTAATGGTGGTACTCTCTTCACATATCCTGTATCATATGTATATAAGAAAATCAGAAAAACCCAAAAAGATTTTTCATTTTATATAAACTTTTCAAAAAAGAAAATATAAAAATATAAAAATATAAAATCATAAAAATAAAATACAAAATAAAAAAATCAGAAAATATAAAAATATGGTGTTTTTGACATGTCTTCTGAAAATCGATAACATTTACGGCCTTAGAAATGTCATTTAATAATGATACGAGGTTGTAAATGAAGTTCGAGCAGAAGTTCAAATAGTTTTCAAAACATGTCAAATGGCTTGCTATTATTAAAGATAGCAACTCGGTCTTCAATTTAAAGACGAGTATTTCGTTAAAAAGAAAACTTGACCTCACAACGGGAAATTCATTTTTCTCGAGAATGAATTACTTTATATTCATTCAAAGGCTTGTGTTTACTTTGCAACATAACCCGTGCCTCCTATATCAAATAAGTGTACGTGTCAGTGCATTTATTTAAGTAAATAAGAGAAATCTTGTTGTTAATGGTGTTGTTTTTAAAGAATAATTAAATGATATCAGTTTCTTATCTGAAAAGATTTTTTAAAAAGAAGTTTCTATCACTCAAATAATGTCTACTACTCTTTAAATAGAAAACGAGACATTATTTGAAGGGGAGAAATAGTAAAATTCTTTCAAAATGATATTTCAAAAAGTCATCACAGAATAAAATGAAAAAAGGTTTAACAATAACGGATTATCAATTAAAAAGGAGTTAATGTATTTTGTAACTCAAATTAGGCTTAAGATGTTATTGGATTTAACTTTTAGGGATTAAAATGCAAAATATAGAACTTAAAACCTTTGTTATAACATTAAGAGGCTAAATGTGTCATTTCTATAACTTAGTTAGACTTTATATTAAGTTTACAAGGAAAATAGAAAGTGACTAAAATGACAAGGACCATCTGTGTCATTATCAAAATATAAACCGGTTATAGTATTATGTCTACACATTTCGCTCTCACACTTATTATAAAAAATTCAAATTCTACCCAAACTCTCTCAAGTCACATTTCGCTCAATTCATCCTCAAAATTCAAACTCGTTTTTCAAGTTCCAAGATTCATTCCTACTTGTAAGTTATCCCTTAAGCATCATCTAGGTAAAACAAATTAGCTTAAAACTCCTTTTATCACTCTTAATCAATTAAAAACGATTTAGGGTTCATAATTTAAAAGTTAAGATTTTTGTTAAATTAGTTGAGGGGTTTTACTCACTAGGGTGCGTTTTAGATGTATGTGAAACAGTTTTGAACATATCTTAACCATTTGAGAGATTTATTGATTTTTGTGATACAAATAAAGCGAAACATGTATATCTTGTGTGAATAGTTAGATATCTTAAACGAGCCTCTTTATACTATTAGAACACTGCTATGCTTCCCGTGATCTCGTTTACTTAGAAACATTGATTATTAGGTGCGTTAGTATGAAAATGGTATAAGTGTTGCTTGTTTTATGTGCTCTGAGTATTTGTGTTAGGCTCTGCGTCTTATATCATATGTTCTTAGCCTCCCAAAATGTTATTAACATATTTTCCATGTGTTTCTTGTGACATCCGTGATTTAATTAGGCTAGCGATACCTTTAGAAATGGCTAAGAGTTCATTATGTGTGATTTCTTGTGTGCTATGTGTTATATATATGTGCTAAGTGGTTTGAATAGGTGCATTGTAACACCCCCATTTTTGACATATAACAGCGGAAGCTAATCTGGGGTATTACTTCATGGATCAACAGACATAATCATAGAAAATGACTCAAAAGAGACGTTTTGGAAAATTTAGTTATCATTCAATATCATATCAGAGTTTTACAAAGGAGGTCCCAAAATCTAGAAACATAAAGTTTGAATGATAACAGTTTAGCCATCTTCAAGTCCGTGCCACTCCGTGCCATAGGTTGCTCAATTACCTGAGATAAACATGCTAAAAGGGTCAACACAAAGGTTGAGTGAAATTCATAGGTTTTCAGTTATAATAGTTGAGTACAAGTTTAATAGTGGGTTACATTGTTATACACCCATAAGTGTAATAATTGCAATGAGTACAATTATTATGGAAAACAGTATTATCATGGGAAACAGTATTATCATGGAAAACAGTATTATCATGGAAAACAGTATTATCATGGAAAACAATATTATCATGGAAAACAATATTATTGCCCTAAGCTCATGAATCACATATTTTAATAGAACCGGGAGCCTCTATCCGAAGACATACTGGGAGCTACTACCCAAAGAGATACTGGGAGCTACTACCCAAAGAGATACTGGGAGCTACTACCCAAAGAGATACTGGGAGCTATTACCCAAAGAGAGACTGGGATGTCTTATGGGAAAATGGAGGTAACTTAAGCAATAATATTTTAGGATAACATATAGTTAGAAAAACACTTGCATTCATAGTTTATAGCATGAATCCCCCACGAGATTTAGAAAATATGTAAAAGTGGGACTATGAACTCACTAAGTCTTTGAAAAGTATCACATTGTTATAAAATAAACGAGTATGTAAAAGAGTTTGTAAACAAGCATGTATCCCCCTCGCGGGTTTATAAAGCATTCAAAAGATTTAAAAGCGAGGCTACGAACTCACCTTGGTTCGGTTTAGGGTTTTGGACTTTTAGATTGAGTTAGGGTTAGGGTTTAGGATAGATTAAGGTTTAGGATTAGTGTTAGGATTAAGATTAGGGCTTAGGATTAAGGTTTAGGGCTTAGTTTTAGGTTTAAGGTTTAGTTTTTGATAGAAAGTGAAATTAGGGTTTATGGTTTTAGATTATTTTTTAAAATGATTTAGGGATTAGGTTTAGGGTTTAGAAGTCATGCATTAAGTGCTTGTACTTTATGTTAAAGTGGTGGTAAGAAACCAAAGTGATTTAGGAGGTAAAATTACCTAGTTTGACTATCTTGTATTATTAACTTATACATTGAGCTTTAGAAAGTTATACATTGTCTTGGAGGGATAATATATTCAAATGTTGTGCTATGATACTTGTACACATACTTTAAAGGCTTGTACATTCATTTTATATGTATACATTACATATAATTAGGGTTTTGATATAAACATTAACGTGTAATGCTTGTTTTAAAGTAACGTTTTGAAAAGTACGTTAAATGGATAATGTACTTGGTAAAAATAATATTAAGATATAGACTTGACATATTAGGATGTTTACATGATATAAACATAGATATAGATGGCATTGATAGAGGTTACGTGAGCTCGCTTACTTTAGAAATGTAAACTAGGTTACATAATGGAATGGAATAAGAACGAAAAATATTCCCGTGAAAAAGGTTGTACATAATATAGTAAGTAGATATTACATTGATGAAAATATTGGAAAATTACAGGTTGTTATAGTCTCCCAACCTTACAAAAATCTCGTCCCGAGATTTAGTTGAGTGATGGAGTGATAGTTTGGAAATAGAAGTCCTTAGTTTTTGCAGTCCCTGGTCAGATGGCCCACTTTGTTGCAAGTCTGACAATTGACAATGCAAACTCCTGTGTGATGCAGGGTGCATCTTGTACACAAAGGAAGGTTTCCATGATACCTTTTGTTTTCAGTATACCTTTTGTTCCCAGTTGGGGTGGCAACATAAGTTCTGATAGTTTCTTGCATTCTATTCTGCTGTAATCATTATTACGATTGTGATTGTTGTGGTTATTTTGATAGTTGTCGTTGTTGTGATTGTTGGAGTGGTTATTGTTGTTGCGATCATTGGGGTAGTTGTTGTTGTCGGTGGTGTTTCTTTTATCCTCAAACTTTCGTTTATGATCACTTGATACTTGCACTGGAGTGTGCTTTGTTACCTGATCCATTAGCCTTTAGGCTATGTTAATGGCTTCATCTAGAGTTTGAGGTTTAGAGGCGGTAACATTTCCTTCAATACTTCGAGGCAATCCCCCGATGAAAACTTCTATCATTTTCTCAGAATCTGGCACCATTGTGGGATATAAGGTTGCCAATTCTTGGAATCTTCTCACATATGTCTTGAGATCATTCCCCTTCACAGTCAGATGGTAAAATTCGTCTTCCATCTTCTAGACTTCAGTTCGGGGACAGTACTTCTTTATCAACAGCTTTTCGAATTCAACCCAAGTAATCTTGTAAGCTTCTTCTATCCCAATAGGTTGGGCAAAAGAATTCCACCAAGATAGATCTTCTTCAGTTAAGGTACCAGTAGCAAACTTCACCTTGCAGTCTTCGATACAGTTGCTACGGGAAAACACTGATTCAGTTCTTTCAAACCAGCGGATGAGACCAATAGCGCCTTCCATACCTTTGAAGTTGATAGGTTGGCAGCTCATGAACTCTTTGTAGCTACATTGTCTTGCCACATGAGCTTCTCTTGGTCTGGTGGTATTATCAGTATTTGCCATGTTAGCGCCCTAGTGCTTCCACGAGGCTGCAGCAATTCCATCTTTGTAGTAGATGCCGAGTTGCAGCCTAATTCATAGTTTGGCGATTGTGTCAGTTGTTGTGTTCTCTTGGGAGGGGATTCTATTAAATCACTATACAAGACAACATAGAATAAGAACCCATAAAATGATATAATCATATCATAAGTTAAGGTATGAAAATTCTTATTATAATACAAAGACTTATGATCATTCTTTGATATTACATTGCAGGATATAAAGGGAAAATTTTGGAATTTAAGACTTCCAGAGACAGATACAAAGATAATGGAGTGAGTGATCCAATAGGAGGCTTAGTGTTTTTAGGTATAAAGGTTTGAGAAAATTGGATGGTAAGGGAATCATAGTAATCCCGGATAAAGATATAGGTTATCATACTACAGGATATATGATAGATAATTTCGACATACACAATTGGTATTATGAAACAACGAGGTATAACAGAATCACTACTGTATAAATAACTTGTCTATATAATTTACATAGCAAAATTTGACAAGTGTCATTATTCATACATCTAGTGGTTGGATTCTAGAAAGCTGTAAATGACACAGATCTAATATGGTGGTTCTCCTTTGTTGTTTTTGAGTTCTTGGATCTTGTTTAGAAGACTCTTGAACCTGGATGTCCTCAACGATTATTTCCAGAGATAAACATTATAACAAGTATGCAACATTTCTCAATTTCAGGTCATTTTACGACTCTTATTTTTTGTCACTATTTATTTTGGTCTGATACGCGTTTACTTTTAATTTAACTTTTAAACTAAATTGCGTAGACTAGAAATAATCATTTAACGTAAACGGTCACCAAAGAAATTAAGGTTTACGTCAATCAAGTATTATATAATTATTAGGAAGATAATTATTAACCTTGCGTATTTTATTTTTATTAGTCACGTAAGAGGCATACGTTTCGCAATAAAATACATTTAGACACACACCGGAAATACCTAAGGGGGAAAAAAAAAAATTACCTAGATTCAAAACCAATACCACATTTAAACCTAAACACAAAATTTACTTATTATTGTTATGTTAAAAACCCAAGTTGGCCGAGTATGGGCAAGTGAAACCCATAAACCATTTGTCCCGTGTGCTAAATTAACTAGAAAATCTCCCTTGATCTCCCTAAGTACATGTACATCAAGGGTTTAATTAAAATGTGTCCTTAATGTCTCCACTAACCTATTACACATTGGATAAAGAGCACTTTGGATCCCTCTTTTCCTTTGATACCCGCGGCAACATACATATGTACACAAACCTTAAGATCTTGTTAAATCCTAGTAAATCTTGTACCTAGATCATGTAATTAAGGAATGTACTAGAAAGTATTAACAAAACCATGTGAAGTTAACTAGAAACCATGAAACCGCTAACCTAGGGCACGGTTTTGGATTGGATTAGGACTAGGAAAGCTAACTAGTTCTCATGCCTATATATACACACTCTCATTTGACACTTAAACCTTCTTGAAAACTTATAAACACACAAACACTCAAACAAACAAACCATATTGTCTTCCCTCTTGTCTCGGGTCATAAGACGCAAACAAACACCCTCACCATCTCATTCGAACCTACAAATAACATTAGGGTTTTCATACAAGGTAATAAGAAGGATCACGAGCCAAGGTTGGATATATGTATGAGCTTTGAAACATAGGTTTGATATATGATCGTGTGACACGTTTGGGTTGCCATTCTACTCGTTAAAAACTACACATGCAAGACGCTAGGACTATTGTAAGTCGAACTAAGCTCATTATGTCCATATCTCGATTTCGTGGTTTTTGTCTTAACTTGTCATTTTACGTTCATGATAAAATTGTTATAGCAACTACTCGTGAGCCTGAAACGTGCATTGGTTTTCAACCCCTGCATGTTTAACGCACATATTACTACGTGTTTATGATCTTGTGTGGTGCTAAGATACGTTAACATGTACAAAACGAGACTTAAATACGAGTTAAGACATGATCATTGACACTTAACTTCAAGAATGGAAAACTAACTTGAAAACTATCATATGTACTCGAAATATACAAAAACCATACGTAAACTTTTTGTTTAAGGGACGAATTGGACTTGCATGGGAGCGTAAACAGACATTTTTAAATGTTTGCATTATGCGAAACATGACCCTTATGCGTGCTAAATGAGCTTACATTGATTACTAGTATCCTAACGAGTCCTAAGAAACACTAGGGTGCTTAACGGGCCACTAATGGTTTTGTTTAATCTAAACAACCCGCAATTGGGTCCAACAGGCCCAACAGCCCATTAGTTAGGGACCAATGGCCTATTATTAAGCTTATTTGAGCTTATAGAAGTGTCAAGAAGTTTATTGAACTCGTGGATAGTAAGACACATAAATATTGCCCTATCGGGCCACAAAATGAGTTATCAAGCCTTTACGAGAGCCTTATAAGGGTCTCTAACATGTCACACCCAGCAGGCGGAAAGCGAGCCGTTTACAAGAATGAGATGTCACACAACACTACGGCGTTATATTGGAGAATACTAAATGCATTCAATAATGTAATGTAGTTAGGACACAAAGTGTCATAACAATACCCATAACTAGGCAAAACATAAAAGGCGTCTTTATTGATGAAAAGAAAGTTCTCGCCAATAGAAAGACATGCATACAACATATCAATTTAAACGAAATGCAAAAATTCAAGACCAAGAAATAGAAATATTCATGTCATCCTATGGTCTCTCTACTAGCAACTTCTTTAATTTATTTCCATCATGTCCACCCTGAAAAATGATGCTTAAAACGTCAACACAATGGTTGGTGAGAGTCATAGGTTTAAGACACACAAATCAATCTTTTAAATCCAATTACTGTGATTATCAAAAACAATATAGGACAATTATGCAACATATGAACTTATGCTAACATGCAATCCACATACTGGGTAGGAACGTTACCCCCGATCCATTTCAACAACTGGGTAGGAACTTACCCCCGATCCATTACAACAACTAGGTAGGAACGTTACCCCCGATCCATATGTCACTTACGCACCTAAAAGTCTACCAGCTGAACTATACTTAGGCCTGGACCACACATCATTGAGTATTATTTCAACCCTTTCCAGTTAGTTTGAATTTGAGTGTAATGACCATCTCCAACCGAACTAATCACTTCATAAACTACTTCAATTGATCACTAGCCATGGAGCATTACCACAAGAAACCACTCCATTGAATCACTAAGCCATGGTGCGTATAACACAATTAAGTAGGTTTATTTCAAACCCTTCAAGTTGGTTTGATTGAGTAGTAAAGACATAGCCAACCGAACTATTTCACGGAAACAATTAACACGTAGCAAATAATCACTGCATTTAAAAACTAGTTTAAAAACATAGCATCATTTTCACCCCAATAAAACATAAGAAAGGGGCTATAAAATCACCTGAATGCTAGCTTCTAAGATCTCAAACTTCACAAAAATTTCATGAATAAATCTAAACAAGTATATAACATATAATATGTTACCCATCAATGTAGGCATTCAATCAATATTATGATGTAACATCAACTATGATATGATGTCTATGCTACTACACAAGTAGGAACTTTTCTTGTTTGTAAACCTTTACCACTCTTACTTTAGTCTTTGTAGGATTGTTACACGTACACTTTGCTTTTTCTGGTTTTTTTAGCACGAATTTTATACTCGCTTACGCGACCTAATCGCCACCACTTAAAACATTACCATAATTCAAACCAAAAATCACACATGTTCACCTTACGTGTTTACTAACTACCTTGTGTATTCCCAATATTAGTTTTTGCGTAACACTCAAATAAATCAAACTTAAAATGCCTAATTCGGACCTGCATTAGCACACTAAAACGTATGACCTTAAAAACCATACTTAGAAAAAACTAATTAGACGATTTACTTTTAGAGGTTTTTAATAGACACTGAAAACTTAACTTCTGGTTAAGGTCTAGCTTGTTTCAAATTTTAAGTAGGGGTTTTACCTCCCGAAATTAGACCCAATCTGACCCGTATTTACTGTTTAGACAACTTTTCTTGCGAAAGATATTTGAATGACTTCCCGAACTCAAAATCGTTCGAGGCCAGACTTTTTGGAAAATAGACTCTCTAAACTTATCAAAACTCATAAGATTCATCAAAAATATTGTTAGATATTAGAAAAAGACTCAGTCACCCCGTGTATTTTACTGTTAATTATAGCTCGTAGTTTAATAGTGAATAGTATGATTTTCGGTATTAAGCCGGGTACTAATACCTGGTATATTGTAAGAACTATATAAGCCTCTTCCAACTTTGGAAGAGGCAAGCTAGTCAATTTTATTTTCACTTTAAACACATACACTCTCTCTCTAAAATATCTCTCTATGTGTTTCTCTCTCTAGAAACTAGCCCAATCACAAGAATCATCACCCGTGTTATGAATTAAACGATCCTACAATTGGTAACAGAGCCTCGGTGGATTCGTGATTGATTCGTGTGGTTAAACTAGCTCAGATTCGTGCTCATTTTGAACCAAAAACACCCCACGGCTCAAAAATCTTTTTGGGCTAAAGTGGTTGGTTAATCGTGTTGTTTTTCTTGTTCTACATGCTAAGGAAGTAGTATTGTTGCTATTACAAGTGATTAACAAGGCTTAAGATCGAAAACAAAGCTATAAGGTTCAGATTATTACTTGTGTTCTAAGTGGAGAGTTGCGTCATTTTGGAAGATCCACAAAGATATTTATGTTATTGTGTGTTTAATTTTCACTTGTACATTGTGTACTACATATTTTAGCTATGATCCGTGGTTAATAAGCTCATTGGAAGTATTTTTGCAAAATTCGTCCCTAGTGTTCATCATGGAGGTTTGGTGGAGTAGGGGGACATTTTTTAAAAAGTATCAAAAATTCCCCAAGTTTTTAGGAAAAGTCAGACGGCCGAGGTTGACCAATCAAACGGCGAGTTGCCTTATTAGAGGCGGTTTGACAGGTACCAAGGTGGTTTGAATATTTTAATAAAAAATACGAAAAGAACCCCTGGCTACCCTCGGCGGCGAGTTGCTTATCACGGCAGTTTGCTTTCACAACGGGTTGAACAAAACAGATAGCCAGCGGTTTGATTATTTTATTGATCCAGCGAGTTAACAAAACTAGGCAGCGAGTTACTTCAAAACCACGGCGGTTTGCCTAGTAAGATATTGGCGGCGAGTTGGCCTGTTAGGCAGCGGTTTGCTCAATCAATAGGAGGCGGTTTGGTTGATTTCAAAGCGGCGGTTTGATAGAAACATATACGCAGCGGTTTGATTAAAAAAAAAAAGTATCCAGACGACACCCCTTTTAGCGACACTTTTTGGCGGAAAAATTAAGTAATTTGTAATCTTTTTTCTATAGCCTTTTTAACTTATTTTTACATCAAATTCAAATTTTGGTAATAGGGTAAAAATTTATTCGGTCGACACCTTTTTGGCGGGAAAAATTAAGTAAAATATAATTTTTTCTTTAGCCGTTTTAGCTTATTTTTACACCAAATTTAGATTTTGATAATAGGGTAAAATTTATTTTTTTCATAATCCAACTGCGCCAAATTTCAAACAAATCAACAAACCAAATACCACAACCAATTATTCATTTAGCGGTCTTTTACTATTATTTTTGTAAAATCCGGTAAACTTCTTATCGGTTTAAATCTTAGACTTGTAAAAATCCATGTTCTGTGGTACGTTATGCTTTCATTAACTATACATCAAAGATAGTCTAATTTTCAGAAGATAATTCCAGGTATACTGGTTCGATACCGACCACCAATGCTTGATAGAACAGACTTTGAATCATGGCAAAACAAATGGATTCGTTTATTGTTTGGGAATAGTAATGGAGGGAGAATATAATGATTTCCATTACTGACGGTCCATGTCAATCATGGGAAACAATGAGAGATACCCTTTTATGAAGGAGGTTGAGGGTTGCACTTCTTCTATGTCATGAGGAACGTGCTAGAGTCTTTGGGGACCTTTCAGCTGAAGATAAGGAAAGGTATAAAGCTGACATTCGTGCTACGAATATCTTACTTCAAGGTATACCAAAAAGACATCTACACACTCATCAATCACTTTACCGACGCCAAAGATATTTGGGACAATGTGAAGATGATTCTGGAAGGCTAGAGCTTAACAAAGGATGACCGAGAGAGAATCTAATTATACGATGGAATTTGACACTTCTGCCAAATCAAAGGAGAAACCATTCATAGTACATATACTATTGTCAGGTTTACAAAGCCTCATTTATGTCAGGAAAATAAGATGACCATAGTCCAGATGCAGCTTTAACTCTAAATTTTGTAGGAACAACATGTTACCTGAATGGAGCAGATTCATAACTGAAGTAAAACTCAACATAGGTTTGAAAGAGTCTAACTTTGATCAGTTGTATGCTTACTTAAAGCCACATGAGGTGCATGCTAATAAGAACAAAATGATGATGGAAAGGTTCATTTAACCAACTAATGATCCTTTGGTACTAGTGTCTAATGCCTCAGTTCAAAAGTATCTAACACAATCATCTGAGTCTCCACAATCCTCAAATCAACCATCAATTGCTGATAACTTTCAACTAGACACAGGAAGCACGTCAACTGATAACTTGATCGAAATCCTAACCAACACACTTGCCCTCCGTCAACCATCATTCAAAGCACATCCTTCCTTCAAATGAATCAATAAGTCAGATCTTCCTCCAACGCAAGGAACAATGCTACAGTCAAGACGGCAGAGTTGTTTGATCAGGATATTCGTGGTAGATACAATGCGATAATCAAGGAAGACCATTTCAGAGGAACACTCGCAAGAGGGAAATGTTGTAGATGGGAATGCTTGAAGGTTGATAACCAGAGATGGCAAATGTGAAATCTTGGTCAAGCTAACCCTTTATGTGCTACAACTGCAAAGGAAAATCGGGCATAGCACGAGAATGTCCACAACAGCGTCCTCAGGATTCAGGACTAATTCAAAGAAAAGATGATGGCTTTGAGATGCTTATGAGAATGGTGTTGTACTAGTTTGAAGAGCAGTTGTTGTTTCTGCAGTATGAGAACAGGTCACCCAATTTTTGATGACGATGTGGATGATTTGGCACTCAATGTGGGGACCATGTCTTTGATAAGCGGATCAATTGCGATGCATTCGACTCTGATGTTGATGAGGTCCAAACACACAGGACATGTTCATGGCATAATCTTACATCTGAAGTAAGCCGGGCCATCATATGACTGAATACTCCGTTTGAGGTACAAATCATGATACCTTTGTCGATCATATGGATGAGTATCATGAAGGACACGAGATGCAAACGATGTACTAACAACAACTACGTTGTTAACTCTGCATGCTGACTTATACGAGTGTAGTCATTTATTCTAGTCTATGATCAGTATGTGGAAGACAAGAAGAACTGTTGTACAAAGTAAATGTAATCTTCTATACGAAATGATGCATTGATGACAATGTCTCGATGAAATGCTATGAACTGGGTGTACAAAGTAGGTCAACAAATAGAAGGTTAAAGTAGTTAATGACACATTTGACTTCTGAATTGGATGTTATAAGGAATGGTCGTGGTATATAAACAACGGGCTCAGTTAGAATTAACTGATAGAGAACGAAAGATTGATGAACAAATAAGAATAATTATCTCTGACCGAAATCGAAAAGAAACTTCTTTAAAATCGGAACTTCATTCTGCACAATTGAAACTTCGTTCAACTCTTAACCATCATAAGATAGTGAGGGAAGAAGCGATCATTTTGAAAAAGGATTTTAAACAAAAAGAAGACAAATTCCTTGAAGAGTTTTTAGACATTAAAAGGCTAAAAGAAAAAGTTAAGATAGATTATACAAACAAAGATCAATCTGTTAAAAACGGTTCACATGATATGTAAACGAAATCGTTTTATGATGAAAAGAACAAGGTAGCGATAGGCTACAAAAATCCCTTATGTCTCACCCGTGCAAAGCAAGTTCAACCAACCCTCCTTTAATGTAATGTATTAGTAATGTCAATCATGAACGTCTGTGGTGCAGACTCAGAGGTCACTCGTGATATGGCTGTGATAATTAGGAAAAGAATGATGAGAGAAATGCATAAAGCCCTTATGTGTGGAAAATAAACGTTAGGATTGCCCCCAGATTACTCGAAAGAGAACCTTCTTGCAACCTTTGCTCCACAAAGAAATCTGACCCCAGAACAGATATTTTGGTCCATAGATGAAAATGACAGGAAAAAGGCTGAGACCTCAGTTCCAAAACCACTTTCAGCATTGACAGTGTATCCACCTAATACTCCTGTCAAGCTTGTCCCCAGAGTTCTTCCAACTAAAAGTCAAGTGAAGATTAATCTTTATGTACTCACACAACTTTTTACGGAATTTGAAAAAACTTGCAAAAGGATCACCACACAGGGTTTTAGAAGGGGAAAGATGTTTTAAGCAACAAAATAGATGTTACTACTGAATTATTCCATTTTTCTAAACTCTTAAAGAACACTTTGCAGGAGTTCAACACGGGCCCACTCTTTAAAGAAGTCTAAATAATGGAAGAAATTTTTGATCAAAGAATTGACGAAGTGGAACCAGAATACTGTAGACAAGCAATGTGCTGAAATTGTAAAAAGAAAAACCTTCTCATTGAAAATGTGATCTGATTGTAATTGTTTGTCGAATCTCTGTTGTCTGATGTGGAAAAATCACGTTGTCTAGATCTTGAAGCTAGATGTTCTAAAGTTCATAATGAGTCAAAACATATTCCAACTTGAATGGGAATCCTAATTTGACAATTAACTAATAACATCTTCAAGAAAGTTTTGATAACGTAACAAATCACAAACATCACAGGAAGCTCCTGATTTTAACTCATTCTTTAAGATCAAATCTCGAACATCAGATTCAAGAAAAAGACAACGTGATTAGAGACTTGAAAGTTCTAGTCTCTAATGTGAATGACCGAAGTTGTGAGCCTTATAATGCTAACGATGTCACTGATCTTCTTGAACAAAATGAACGTTTAAGAGCAGAAATAGAAAAGGTTAAGCAGCATTACAAGGAAATGTTTGAGTCTATTAAGATCACACGCACTAGCACTAATGCAAAGACATCTTCCTTGTTGACACAGATTGAGGTTTAAGCTCTAGTTAGAAGGCAATTTGAAAGTTGCCACTAGAAGCTCTGTCAAACCAAAAGTTCTTGCGCCTGGCATGTATGCCATTGATGTTAACCCATTCCGCTTATCCCTTCAAGACATTAGGAGTGCTCTTTATACTATATCAGCCATCTTTAGGTGAGTGTAGAAACAGTTAAGGCGAGATTGGTAGAGGAAGAGCTAAGAGTTTGTTAAACCATGCGCATAAATGCACTTAACTATGCTGGTAATACACTAAGCCTATCTCAGGGTTGTAGAATAGAATATGTGATGGCACTTGCCCAAAAGTTTCAATGAAGAGATAACAAGGCTCCCTATTACCTGTAACTAGGAAAAAGCAAGTAACTTAATTGATTTAAACCAGGCAAACTTCATCTTTAGTAAAAGACACAACAGAAACACGAAGTGCACCAGAAAGTTCAACGGACTAATGTCCCTATGATTCATTCTACAGGAGTAGTACTTCCACTGAAGCAAGCGCGATCAAAGTTACCTAGTAAAGCAATACAAAGGAAAAAGGATCCTGCCTGCTAAGAATTTTGAGAATAAGAAGAAAGTAGAAGAACACCTTTGGGACAAATTAAATCAGTTATGGACAAAGTGAATTGGGTTGATTATAGCATAAGTCTATGCCGTGTTGTTAATTAAATTTGAATTCTGAATCTTGTGCAAAACTGTAACATTGGTTAAAACTTGTCAAGTCATGATTGTGTGTTGTTAATATCTTGATTTCTGTGAATGCTACCCCCACTGTTAAAAATGTCTTGATTAAAGGGAAGCAAGATCTGGAAACAAAAGGCAACTATCTGATTAACATTTGACAAGACCAAGCAGGTTTGGAATGCAAGGGCAAAACTTTTTGCTATTGTTGGTTATCAATGGAGATTACAGGAAAGGAAAAGTGCCTTAGGAAAACTTAATTGTGTTATCATGGAGACCCACAGGAAGAACATTTGTTCTTAGGTCGAACTGTGCCCTTTATCTAATCTTTCTGTGCAATGTTCCTTTCTTACTTCTAAACCACAGGACCCCAACAAAATTGGGGAAAACTAAAATTCCAAACTCTTCACATCGACGTTTTCAAATGCAGGTCGTACAGGTCATCATTTGTATCTGGATCTCAGGTGTTCATAACATATGAGGGGAATCGTTCAAAGCTCAAGAACTTGTGGAAAAAGTTCATCGGGTCAGTCAGATAGGGAAGGATCACTCGGAGCTATCTGGGTTTATTGAGAGATTATGTTAATTGGTGACTAGTGTTAAATCTCCAGAGTTATACTACATGGATGGGACTTGGGACATAATCTATTATTGTAGGGCAATGTTGTGATTTCTGATTATTGACGTTGCCTTCAGAAGGCATTCTTGCTTTGTTTCGTGATATTAATTGGTGCAGACTTACTAAAGGTAGCCGTCTTCCCATATTCTGTGTACACGGACTTTCGATCTGATGATATGATGAGTCTTCTCCAATATGCTTGTTGTCCAAAGCTTCCAAGTCTAAATTCATGGCTGTGGCATGGGACGTTTAAACCATTTAAACTTTGGCCACAACAATGATCTTGATCGAAAGATCTGGTTAGAGGTTTTCTACCAGATTGAAGTTGAAAAAGATCTTCTTTGCTCAGCACTGTCAATTGGAAAAAGCAGAAGTATTATCCCATAAACCAAATTGAAATACACATTTATGGATAGTTCTTGATACCCCTTACATGGGATTGTGTTGGTCCAATGGAGTACTAGATTAATGGAAGAAATACATTATTAGTCATAGTGGTATGGACTATTCAAAAGATTCATATGGGTAAAGTTTTTGAGATCAAAGGATGAAACTCCAGAGTTTGTCATCAACTTTCTTAAGCAAATACAGGTTGGTCTCAACAAAACAGTCAGATACATCCGAACAGATAATGGAACAGAATTCATCAACCAAGTTATGTCTAAATACTATGAAGGTGGTTGCAATTTATCAAAGTCATTCGAGAAATCTCCTCAACAAAACGGCGTGGTCGAAAGATGAAATCGTACACTTGTGGAAGCAGCACATACAATGCTAATATTCTCAAAAGCACCGATGTTTCTATGGGCAGAAGCTGTAGCTACTGCTTGTTACACCCAAAACTGATCCCTAATTCATACTCGTCATAACAAAACCCCTTATGAGTTGGTACATGATAAGAAGCCTGATCTTACATTTCTATGTCGAGTATTGGTGCTTTGTGCTATTCTATAAATGATAGCGAAGATTCTAGGAAAATTTAAGCCAAAGCTGACTTTGAGATTTTCGGTTGGGTATGTCTAAAGCAGAAGGGCTATAGAATCTACAACAGTGAACTCGTCGATTAATGGAAACAATTCACGACTCATTCGATGAGATGATCAGACTATGGCTTCCTGTAGCATCAGTTAGACCCGAGCCTATTACATGATGACCCTGGACATACTCATTACAGGCTTCGCCTCATCGCCTATCCCTGCAACTCTTACATTCCCCAACAGTATAACGATCTGGAGATTTTATTCAAACCGATGTTCGATATTGGAATACTTTGATCAATCTACAGATAGTGACTATGTCCCTTGGCTACAGTACTTAAACGCTTTTATTGTTTCTACAAAAAATCTGTTTCTACATACATTGTTAAGATGATCCTTTTACAAGTCATCACTGTCATCCTCACAAGTGCTATCCTATAGTCTTTCCTCAAGTGTTACAGCTGGACCAACTATCTGAAGACACCTCATTACTCAAGCTGACCTTCATCCCTCAGTTAACCGCTGTTGCAGGAGACCTAGTTCTGCACAGTCAAACAATTCAGGGTATGGTAGTTTAGCTGAACCCCAACCAAGTTAACTCAACACAGATCATATCAGAAGTATGGATATAACCGAATATCACCCTCTTGATCAACATCTATTGGCATTCACTCTAGTCTTGTATCTTCCATGGAAACACAGTTAGCATCCGATGCTTTGTGGTGCTGTTTCCATACTGAACTGTCAAAGTTCGACCCAAGAACTTCAAAATGGCGTGATAGAAACCTGCTGGTTCAAGCCGTGCAAGATGAAATTCACGATTTGATCGACTTGAAGTATAGGGAAATAGTATCCTCGCCAAATCTATGTTATGGTTATCGCTCTCATGTGGATATTACAAGTTTATCTTGATGATATCGGTGATGTAATGGAAAAACAAGCTTAGGTTAGTTGCACTGGATATAGTTATGAGGGGGGGGGGGGAAGGTATTGATTTCGAAGAATCGTTTTTGCTCCAGTTGCACGGATTGTTAGATGCCATCAGAATATTCATTTGCCAATGCTACAACCAAGAATATGATAATCTACCAGATGGATGTCAAAACTGCTTTTCTGAATGGTGATCTTCAAGAAGAAGTCTTTGTCAGTCAGCCTGAAGGATTTGAAGACCAAGATAATCCTACTCACGTTTATTGTCGAAGAAGGGCTCTTTATGGCTAAAGCAGGCACCTAAGCGAGGTATGACACACTATCAAGTTCCTTTTGGCCAGCAATTGTCTTAAAGATGTCGTGGAATCAACGTTATTCACACGAAATCTTTAAATAAATTTTTCTTTTTTTTTTGGCATATAAACAAAACCAAATAAAAAAACTGAAAAAATTATAAAACAAAATAAAAAATAAAAAAAACAATTAAACCAGAATAAAAAAACAAAATAAACTAAAAACTTTTATACTTGTGCAAAATATTACATAGATGAAATCATTTTTGCCTCAACAGATCATAATGCGTGTCACATATTTTCTAAAGAAATGAGCTCTAAATTTTAGATGTCAATGATGAGACAAATGTGTTTTTTTAGTATACAAGTTTCTCAAAGTCCTAGAGGCAGCTTTTTAACAAGCAAATATATGCTCTCAAAACCTTAAAGAAATATGGAATGAATCTCTCTGGGACCCTGTCGATACACCAATGGGGATTTGATTGAAAAATGGGACGAGGATCTCATGGGCTGTGGATTCAGTTGACCAAAATCGATTTAGAGGAGATGGTTGAGCTCCCTAATGTACCTTACTGCAGTGGACAGACTTGATTCACTGTGTGCATGTGGGCTAGATATCAGGCTAAGCCTACCAAAAAGCAAATTGATAGCAAATCCAAACATATCTTTCGGTACTAATAGGAACCATTCAACATGGGTCTTTGTATCGCAAGGACATTTGCTATATCACTTTATCATAGCCTTTTATGCAGATGCGGGGGATCATGCGGGATGTCAGGTTCGAGAAGAAGTACTCAGGGAAGTGCTCAGTTCTCTTGGGGATAGATTGTTAGGCTGAGTCATCAAAGAAGCAAAGAAGCACCGAACCATCTCAAACTAAAGAGGCGGGAATACATTGCAATGTTGGATGCTTGCTCAATATTCCTTTGGATGAAAGATCTAAGCTAAAGATATGACTTTCTGTTTTCAATAAGATTCCCTCTGTACTGTGATAACAAAAGTGCCATTGCTCTAAGCTGCAAACAAATGGTCAGCACTCATGATCTAAGCCACATCGACGATACTTAAAAAAGACACCATGTCTTTCAGTAGAACGTGGAAATGGAGTGGTTGAACTCTACCTTCATGGAATAAACTATTCACTGGCAGATATCCTCACAAGCTTTACCAAGAGGCGTTTCAAATTTTCTACTCCACGACTTGGATGAAAAGTTTAACCCCTGAAACCTCAGACGCCTTCAAAGAAGGAGAGGATGTGTAAATGAAGTGTCCTCTTGTATCCTTTGTACATATGTACATAAATAAAACTTGGCTAAATATTTTAAGTATTTTGAATTACAACATGGTTTGCAATTTCATTCACAATTGCAAACCCGGTTTTCTCATTTGAGGAAAGATTGTCATATGAAAAGACAACTTTTCCTTAACAAACGGGTAATATTTTTACTCGGGCAGATGGATTAACTTTATATCCTTGCAATTTGGGATTAATGTACGTTACAGTTGGCATTTTTTCTTAATTCAGGAAGAGAAGGCTTCCTGTTGATAACCGAATAATTTTTCTTAATATGATTCTTCAAAAATTATTTGTGATTACTCCACGGTGTTAAAAGTGGTTGTTTGTAAATCAATCCGGACAAATTTGACAATCAATCTATGACTACAGCTCTTTCACTAGAAACGGGTCATCGATTGGAGGGGGAGAGTGTTGTTCAAAATTTACAAATGTTTCTGAGAGTCAGATTGGAAAGCTTGTAACCGGAAGGTCTCGGAGAGACATAAGGCTAGGGAACCAATCTTCAGATCCCTCATGATCAGCTGTTTTTTCCCTCTAGCGGTAACAGAGAGAGACAACTGATACAACATCAACACTTCCACCACCACCACCTCCACTACAAAAACCTACAGGTCATCGAGATATTTGGGAGAAAGTTAAAGATCAAAAATCTCGAATGCATCATTAGTGGAAGGACTCAGAGATATTGGCTTCCAACTAATCTAGAGAAGTGATGATTAAGATCAAATATCATCGGCTAATGCAAAATACTTCTTGTACATTCTAAGTTTGTATGGAATTTTGATGTTATGGGTCAAGTGTATGAATCTTTCATGAGTTTTTCATAAACTTACAAAACCATTGGTTTTGAGTTAACGAAAAAATCTTTCAAAATTATCATATTGACACTAACACATTCCTTAAGGATTGAGGCGGGAGCATTTAATATGTTCCATACACAGCTTGTAAACTAAAAAAATATGTCTTATATCTAAGGGATCTCAAGGTTATTCTCCACCACGCATGTGCTAAACAGTTTCGAATACCGATGTGCACATGTTGAGGGCGGAGCTTTTTCTGAAATGCAAAAACAACTCGGGTACTAAACACTTTTGATAGTTATAATCATAGTACCTAATTGATTTTTAACGTGATTTTTTGGCAAGGTGAAAATGTACCAAAAGTCTGGCATGAATTTACTTTTATCGAGGTTATAAGGTATGGCTAAGGTTAGGTACTCGTTCCTATGATCCTGCCAGAACCGGAGGGATCTACCCAGGGACAATCCACTAGTTAGTACAGAAGTTCGTAGGTATGATTAAAAGGAGTAAATGTGAGAACAAGGGAATAGTGCTGACTGAGATGGAGCAAGTACTGGAATATACCCAATAATAGGTGTAGTCGATGAAAGTCTACGGTAAGCAATGAAGGGGTTGAGGAATGAAAAAGAATTGTACAGATAAAGGGTGTAAAGAAAGAAGCCCTCCATACACTTAGGCAGAAACTGGGTCAATACATCTGCTATCAGAATCACAAGTTGATTGCCGACATTGAAGACGACATCATGGACCCAGTGATGCAATGCACAACCCTTCCCAGCCATTCGAGTTTCTCTTGAAAGAAACTTGTCTCATTTGTCACGAGGACTAACATGTAATCTACTGTTCAATCACTTCGCAGTAAGTCGGTATTGAAAATGTGGCAGTCAGCTCCAGCCTCCGATCACTAATATCAAAGCGCATTTCGGGAGTTAGAGCCAATAGATCATCAAATTAATCTCGTTCGAGGACACATTATTCCATTTTCTTGTTCCTTTCACACACTGTGGAAACAAAGGTTATCTTAGAGTTCTATCACATTATCTTGTGTATTTCCCAGAACATCCGTAGTGATACAAAGGACCTTATTACTGTACTTTTAATAAATCTTTTTATTATTATTATTTTTCTTATTTTTTATCTTATTTTATATATTATTTTCTTTTTATATTTTTTTACGATTTCTACTTTTAATCTTTCTTACTTACCCTATATTATCTATTTTATTTATATATTCACTACTGAAGATGGAAATCATGCCTAGGCCTACCATCAAACAAGTCTACTAGGTATGTGACTTAGTGCGATTCTACAAGAATCAAACTTGTGTCAACTGGAAAGAAACGATGGTGCGATTCTACGTGAATCAAACTTGTTCCAGTATATGAATTGACGGTTATTGAACATTTGACAAACAATCAAAAACTATCGAATTGTTACAAAACTATTTCATAATTAAAACTTAGACTGTTTTTTTTAATCATTTTTCTCTTTATCTGCTAACTGGTTTCTTTACAGATTCATTTATAAGATGGAGTGATGGAGATACCAGTTCAGTAAGTCAAGTTAATAATCGCCGAATGCTCAGACACGACCTACACTTGTTATGAAGTTATAAAAGATCTCATAAAGGTGTCAAAGCTTCTGCAAACTCTGATATCATGTATTTATTCACAAGTGCACAAGATGGCAATAAATTACTAGATGATAAGAGATTAAGTTTGGCTGATGATCTCAAGAAAGCTTAAGATCACAATCAAAGTCAAGTAAACATTCTCATAATTCAAACCAAAAATCACACATGTTCCCTTATGTGTTTACTAACTACCATGTGATTCCCAAGTGTCAATTACATACACAAGTACTCCTAAGAAAATCAAACTCCAAAACAGTCCCAATTCGGGTCTGATTGCGCACTAAAAAGTTTAGGCTTAAAAATCATACTTAGACTTCGAATTGATTAAATTCCTTTGGTGGATATTTAATAGACACATAAAACTTAACTACTGTAGAAGGGATAAGTCTAATTAAAATTTTAAATAGGGTTTTCACTTCACACAACTTGACCTAAATCTGACCTAAAAACTCAGCCTTGACAACGAATATTGTTTGAATTATTTAAATACCTTCCACTCACTTTTAATTCTTGAAACCTATGGGGTTTGAAAGTAGACTCTCTGTAGATAATTTTAGGCTTTTGAAAATCATTAAAAGCTATTCGGATGATCAAGTTATGACCCTCGCAAGTTGACCCTTCAAAACTGCCAACAATTTTACTCCGAATTTACTAATCCTAAAACCCTAATTGCACATGATTAACCTCATTAATGATATAAAAAAAACGATTTTAAAAGGTTAAAAGCCTAAATTTACAGATTTTACATGAACCCTAATTTATAAAACTAAATTTAAACCCTAATCCATCATAACTAAGTTACTAGAATTAAAACCAAACTATAATTAAACGATCGAATCGTACCTTAAGATTAAACCAAGAAAATTTCGTCTTCTCTTTTCTTCTTCTAATGGCCGGTCGAACAATAGTAGGGGGGGTTAGGGATTTTAGGTTTAGTATATATAGGCACCTAGGGGAGTCCTAACCTAATTCTAATTAGTTATTAGATATAAACTAGGATTCTAAATAAAAAAAATTTCTTTTTATCCCTATACTCGGTCGAAAATTATAATATATATTTATATATATTTTTTTATATTTACAATTAAAACCTTAAGTTTTTATAAAAACCTTAATTATTTTGACTATACCTTTTTACTTAAACGCAACACACTATATTTCTAAAAATAACTTTTACATTTCATTTCTAACTTAAATTTCCAAAATTAGAAATTTTATTATTTTTCTTAATCTTACACCTACAATCTAACTTACCCTAAGTAACTAACTCAAAATTACATATACGTAAAAATACTTACACATTAAAGACAAAACATAAAATTTCCGATAATTATTTTCCTTGTCACTTAAAAGTGAACGAAAGGAAATCACCATTTTTCACCATTAATCCAATCTTTTTGAATGCTCACATTTTAACGATGGATTTCCACTACCTCATAAACACATATTCATACACATAGCACATAATTCACATAAGCCGCACATCACCACAGACATAAAAGTCAAATACTAACGGTTTGACTAACCTGCTCAAGTCATGGTTGTCACAATATCCCCACCTTGAGAAAATCTCGTCCTGAGATTTAACTACTCGAGGCAATATCACTATCGACAAACAACGAAGGACACTTAGACCTCATTTGATCCTTGCGTTCCCAAGTAAGCTCAGGACCACGCTTCGAATCCCAACAAACTTTCACTAATGCTATCATACTATGTTTTTACTCATGACCTCTCGGTCTACAACATCAACAGTTCCTTAAAAAAACAAAGAGTCTTGTCAACCTTAATCTCATCCAACTTCTACAATCTGACTCCAACTGCTAATGACTTTGCTTACCCTCATAAAGGTGCAATTAGCAACACAACAACACAACACGAAAAGAAAAATATGACTACCTGAACCTCGCCCGTCATCAAGGAAACTCGTTAAAATCCTTAAGTTGTGTAACAACGTCATTTACCACCCTGTCTCGCAACTCATCAAACAAGAACTGTCTTGAAACCAAGTTATAAGTTGTTACAAAGCCCAACATTTTTAAAGAATCGGCTCGACTTCGAGTTTATTCATAAAATAACTTTAACCAAAATCACAAACACATCTAAGGGCATATTAAGGTCTACCAAGAACCTTACGTACCCATCTTTAATTAATACTTCCAACGATATCTTGCTTACGACAAATGTAGATACTCAGCTCATAAGACAGAAATTCTCAACCAAACTATAGGCCTTCAAGTCCAATCGAATCTTAACTCAATGAAAATTAATTTCTACTAATCTTTAGCAAAACCAAAGTTTTGCCTACTTTAATTACCTCTAAAGCACATGCAAACTCGCTTTACCAAAACTTCAAATTATTATGTACACACGAAACGTGTCATGCATACTCCTCAACTCTTTTAGGTAATCTTAACCGATAATCCTTTCAAAAATCTCAAATGGACCTACTTACCTTGGTATCAACTTACCATACTTTTCGAAACATCATACACCCTTCAAACTGAATACTCTAGGTAACACTCAATTACCAGCCTCAAGTCTAACGGTTAAACCTCATACTAGCATAATCCTTGAACCAAATTCGGTTCATCCAATCTCGCTGTCTCTAGTTACTGCCCATAAAACGGTAACCTACATTCCTTTCCATACTATGTTTCAAATGAAGCACATCCATACTCGAATGATAATCCCCACCTTAGGAAAAACTCATCTTACGAAAGTGAGTATTCCAATTACCTCTAAAATCTACCATACTTGTCCTAAGCATAGCTAGGAATGGGGTGACTTAGTCAGTCCATTGACTATACCCAATTCGCATCGTATCCATTACTCACACTTGGTAACTTGACAACAATATCCTTAGTTATCCTTTCCCACTTCTACTCGGGTAACTCAGGTTGTAGCAACAATCCTGAAGACCCTTGATACTCAACCATCAATTAGTTAACCTTAAAACCACACAACATCGTATCCGCTCCAGGATGGATAGAATACTTTGTCGTATACGCCTCTTCAATAGCCAAGGTCTTTACATCTCTCCAAATGGAGGTCTGAACCTTGTCTAACCAATATGAACCACCCTCCATCTCTTTTCACACTCGTTGGTCCAAGCTACGCAACATCTTACGTTGACGCGTTCTTTGCTTTGGACATCTTATCTTGTACCACCAACACCCTTTTCTCAAACCTAGATCGGATCGTCGTATATCTATCTCGAACTCATTCTTGGCTTCACTCCTTCTTCCTACTCCACGGTACAACATCTACATTTGCCTTTCCCAGATGGTACTTGGCCTCGAAACCGTACTCACTAAATAACTTCATCCATCGACTCTGCCTCATGTTCAATCCTTCTAATTGAAAGTGTGTTGGAAACGTTTATGATCCGTATAGATCACTCTCCACGTCTCGTTCACTTAATGCCTCTAGCATTATAAGGCAAAACCTACCACGTTAGCCATGCAATCCTTTATAAGAACCTTCAGTTGTCGCGACGTACAAACAATCACCTTCTCCCTTTTCCAAGCCTGCTTCCAAATCCTTGCTTCGCGCGTCATAATATACTACGAAATCGTCTGCTCCTTCCGGCAATGCCAAGATCGGCTCATTACCCATTTGATTCCTTCCACATTTAGATAGCTTCTTCTTTGCTCCGCTTCTACGTTGTTGTAAAACTTCACGTACATCTTCTCTTCCTTTAGTGACTCTATGATCATCTTCACGTGTGACTCGTACTCCTCTTTAGACTTCGGGTCGGTTTAAAATATCGTCGGTATATATACGTTATCTAGCTTGTCTATATACGGCCATGCACACCCGGCTCATTAACTCCATGAAAATCGCTGGTGCATTGGTTAACCCAAAAGGCATAGCCGTAAACTTCAACGTGTCTATTACGCAACCAAAAAAAATAGTCTTAGCTACGTCATCCCCGTGTACTCTCCATTGGTGACATCACATACGAATTTTCTATCTCACTCTTCTCAAGATAATCTATGCACATTCCAAACTACCCACCTTTCTTCCTACCAAGCAATACATTCACTTCCCACAACAAGTTACCATTCGAACTAATCCTCACCTTGCAACTCATGCAATTGTTTCACACCTCTTGCCTTTCTAAAAACGTCAAACGACACGAGCCTTCGCAAATCGGCATCGCTCCTTGTAATAATTCCACACAAAATCATATTCTGCGACGAAGGGTAAAACCCACTAAATCATGAGAAACACTTCGAGAAGCTCACATACTACTAAAGTATCACTAAATCTTGACTCATATGCTTTGGTACTCCTACGAGACCTCGCATCCTCTTTAGTTCGTTTCCTCACGAACCTTAAACACTTTTTAGCTCACTAAGGTATTTTAACTACCTCCCTGTGGCATGCCATCCCAGCCTTATGCCTCAACAACTAATTCTCTCATACGGCTACATCAACGCTCCCATAACTAAGAGGTACTACGTAAAACGAGAATTCTCAAATTCTAACTTGAAATAGCTAATAATTCTATTCGCTTCACTACCATCAATCCCACCACTCAGAAGATATGACCTACCATCAACTCTAGAACCATGCCATGAAGAAACACCAAACTTCATATGCACCAATTGGTATGAACTCAAAATCACACAACCCCAAAAGAAGAAACAACCGAATATAAACATCGACATAACGAACGAACCTCAGACCTAACAAAACCGAATATAAACATCGACATAACGAACGAACCTCAGACCTAACAAACGCATCAATGATGCTAGAAACACCCAATGAATATTACCACGTACCACGACCCATTAATTAAAAGATTAAGAACCTTTGTACCAAAACCGATTTTTTTTT